>JAOWAW010085552.1:0-27833 GCA_028565695.1 Nicola tetela
AGAGAGAGAGAGAGAGAGAGAGGGAGGGAGAGAGAGAGAGAGAGAGAGAGAGAGAGAGAAAGAGAGAGAGAGAGAGAGAGAGAGAGTGAAGGAGAGAGCAAAACTTGACACGCAATACACATTCACAATAACTACCAAAAAAATCTTTGAAAATGTAAAAAAAATAAAATGGAAAGACAAAAGAATGAAAGACTTAGTACAATGAATGTTCAATCAGCCAATTTCCCTTCCTTTTTCCAGCTACAACTCAAGCAATGGCAGTAGGAATAATGGAGGAAAATCGGAAAAGCTCAAAAGAAGTGCTAAGCAAAAGGTGGTGGCAGGGATTTTGAAGGCGCTACCCAGAGCTTACAACGAAGGCACCAAGAGGCCTTGAACAAGCTCAGGCCCAACAGGGTGATCCTGAGGTGCTCGATGAAATGTATTCTCTGTTAGAAGAACAGGCAGAAAAGCATCATGTCACTGCATCAACGCTGTGGAATGTTCACAAGAAGGGCTTCATGACTGATCCCCTTCCAAGACGTGTGGTGACATCAAAAGATGGAAAGCCACAACAACACCGCCGTGGCCATGACCACATGACTGTAAATGTCTGTGTGAGTGCAGCTGGGCAGATGATACCTCCCAAGGTCATATTTAGCCGAAAGCAGCTGCGTAGTGACATTGTTAGTAATGGACCATTGGACACACTCTATTACACATCAGAGAAAGGTGCAATGGCAACAGACCTCTTTACCGAATGGCTCGAAAAGTTGTTTCTTCCTGCAACAAACAGAGACGTAACTCAGGTGAGAAATGACCAAACACCAACATTTTGGCTCTGCAAATTGTCATGCCAATTTAAGATCTAAGAATGATGGAAGGTATTTGAGCAATAATTTTGCCTCCTTTCTCTCTCTCTTGTTATCCCTGGAGCTCATCTGCATGGACAGTCATGCAACACATATTTCATTGGAGCTGCTGGCAAAATCCAAAGAAAACAATGTGGAGTTTTTTGGTTTCCCAAGCAAGATGTCGCACTTTGTCCAGCCGCTTGATTACTGCGTTTTCAGCTCTATGCAAGTGCACTATGAGCATCTAAGTGCAGCTGCTTGATTAATAAAGGAAATCACACGCTGGCAATCAGTGACTTTGTACCGATTCTTAAAGAAACAATCATTCAAGCAGCAACGCCTGCAAACATCATAGCTGATTTCAAGCGCTCTGGCATTTGGCCAATCAATTCTAGCAAGGTGACAGAAGCTGTCACGGCACCATCAGCCATATTTCATCCCAGTGATGTCAATGGTTACCATCAAGTAAGCCCTGCCTGTTGGTGTGATAAAAGAATACGCTACCTTTTGTGTATTTGGCCTAAATTGCACAGTGGAAAATGTAATGCATGGAATAATTTCTTACTATTCCAAAATTCAAAAGCCGACTGAGTTTTTTTTCTTGCAGGAAACAGGCTCTGGCATCTTCTCTTACTGATATTGGGAATGAAGAGGATGACGACAACAAGGGAGAGAACACTGGTGAAGTAGAGCAAAACAGAGATGGTGATGCAGAGAAAGGTGAAGATGGAGGGAAATGGGAGACATGGAGGAAGAGGAAGGCAATGGTTGCAATATGGTTGGAGATGGCACAGCTTCTAGAGAAAAGAGTATCAAAGTAGCGAGAAGCAGCAATACTTATCCTCTGGCAATGTCCGTGGCCAATGCTGGGGTCATATCACACAACTTAGCAAATTTATTTGCCTTTCCCAGCATACCGACAAGAAAAAGATTCCCAGGTGGTGCCAGTCGTGCACGATCCCTCACTGAGGAAGAAAAAAAGCAGAGGGAAAGGGAGAGGCTTGAGACAAGGATGCAATGGAAGGAAAAGAGGAAACTAAAGCAAGAAGCAAATGAAGACAAGCAAAGAAGGAACAAGCAGCAGCCATCTGTGGGGTATGTGGTGAGTCAATTGAAATAGTGGACCTCTCCACTTGCACCAGTTGTGGATATAGTTTCCACCAGCTGTGCATGTCTACACTGCAGGAAGTGCTTATAAAGGACCTAAGCTGTGCAAACTGCATGCAGGAAGAATGACAGTTTCTCGAGTCCTTATGGTAATAGTGTCAATGCTCTTTTTTTCGGTTGAACACTTAAACACTTTCTTGAAAAAAAAAACAAGACAGTAACCCATTTTTTATGTTAAACCTGGGACCTCTACAGCCATTGGAGGGGGCTGTTCTTCTAACAAGAACCATTGTGCTTTTGATTAAGCATGCACAGACGCATGCAACCCACACTCTTGCATATATGTGCATGTAGATCTTCAGGAAAATTTAATGGCATTTGCCTTAACTACTGCCTAACTGTCCCTAAACTAAGACAACGAAAATAAAAATTCCTCTTTGGCCCTTGGGAAGGGGGCTGTTTATCGTAATTTATCATGTCAATAAAGAGCTTAAGAGGAACATTGTTGCAATTCAAAAATTTGAAAATTTTTCCAGCCCTCTCATCTAGTGCTTAATCTTGACTTGATTGCATGACAGAACCTAAATATCTGCGCTGCGATAAGAGAATCTACTCACCTTCTACTCTTGCTGACTGCTGAGAAAGCCGTATCTCCATCACATCGATTCACCGTGTAGAAGTGCGCAGCTATTGAGCGCTCTCTGCCCTTTACTATGTGGAACTGTAGTGGTGCCAGAAAAACTAGGCCAAATGGCAAGTGCAAGCGTAAGAACACAGCTCAAGTGATGCTGCGCTGGTTGCCACAACAGAAAGGTTTGTCCTCGCCAAGAATTGTGCTTTTCCATTCCATTTCCTTTGCAAATTTATCGTGTTCAGCATTTGGCACCCTTCATCTCACATATGAAAACATCCTAGGTCAAGGCTGCAAATGAGTCTCCTATGACCGGAAAACATCACTTGCTTGGCCCTTAGGTGAGATTCAGCAAGAGAAAATACGTCTTGGCAAACCTGCCAAGGTGATTTCACTCTAAAGCAACGGTTCTTGGCCCACTTTGGGTGCCAAGAAAGATGATAGACGTCATAACTGTCTGGGATTTGGGTAGCTAGGTCTACTGTTGACAACTCGGTGGTGGATCCGAGGACCGGAAAACAACAGTAGACTCTGGAAAAAAGCTTCTCCCAAGGCATTGGGCTTCATAAGTAATACTAGCCAGATCGAAATATTCTCAATGGACAATCAATCATTATAAAACCATCAACTGTTCCTTGGAAAAAACTAAAACTCTGCTGGTTTGATCCCAGGCTCCATAATTTTTTTGTCATAATTTTTTCTGTTTCTGGGCATCCTGGGCTGAAGCAAAAAAATATAGAGTTAAAGTAGTAACAAAATAAAGCTCTTCTAAAGTAAAAGAAAGACTTCTGCACATTGCACCACCACTCTCCCATGCTGTTTTTGTGCTCTATTTTTCTGGATTTTCTGAGCAGTTTGCAGAGCAGGAGACTGCCCACAAAAGTCATCCAGTCTTTTTGTTTCTTCCTCTGTCAACGGAGGCTACCACATGCTCACTGTGATAAGTTCCCTGTTTGGTCTTTCTTTCTTTTTCCAAAGAATACAGTTAACTTTGAGCATAACATCATTCATTGAAGAAGGCCTAAGTAGCTCTCGCTGTGCTTAGCGAACAAAGTTTCTTTCTCTTTGTTCGCTAAGCACAGTGGGGGCTATAAGCACATATACTTGCTCTACTGTTTTCTACCTAATATTTTCGTTCTGGTTGATGGCTTCCATTCCATGTTTGCCTCAGAAGACAGGCAAGGGGGCCATTCTCTTTTGTGCCATAGAAACTTGCTAGTATGCATTGAAATCAATGTAGTTCCATTTCTTTCAATGCAGGCTTATGCTGCCAAGATGGGGCTGTCCTTGAAAAGGTCAACTGCTGCTGCCTGCATGCACATGTATGCATTTTCTTGTACAGTTGACTACGACTGATGCTGGCTGGCCCCTGCCCATTCGGCTGGCGGGGTATGATCTGCTATATGTATCACAATGCCATAGATCTACTGCTGCAGTCTAACCTTGCACAAACTTACATGTATTGGTATTGCATGTATGTAGCATCATGCTCACCCACTCACAATCACATGTGCATATCCCAGCTCATTCACGTTCAAGCCACTGCATGCAGACTACACCTACTACAAATGCATTGTAGCTAGATTTACCAACCAGTGTTGTGCTTTGCAGTATTGCGCTAGTCCAATGTTGTGCTCCCTCTAATCATGCTAATGTATGTAAGCCTTCTACAGACAGCAGCTGCACAGAGTACATCGGACTGTTGCATAGCCCAGTACAGACGACAGGCAGTTGAAGAACCAAGTGCTGAGTCAAGAACCAATTTCAAAAGCAATTACGAAAACAGGAAGCAAACATGCTGCGGGGTACAGCTTGTTTTGAGTACACTGCTAAGACTGCATGCTTTTACTACTTTTGTGATCCAGCCAGATCCGCTAAGAGCCGTTTTTCAAGCATGCAGACTACCACCAGCATATGCACAATCCGCAGGATCATGCCCAGTCTTTGCATGTCAGAGCTACTGTATGCAGACCTACAAGTCCACATGCCACGGGTAGATGTACAAGACTCACCACATGTGGACTATGCTCATCAGAGTTACACAGCTCACTTGGCCAGTGGCAAGCACAGCTGAAACTGGGCTGTGGCTGAGCCATGGGATTAAACTAGCAGAGAATGCATCTTTCCTATCCTATAGAGAGGTGTTCTGCCAATACACACAAAACCTTGTCTATAATACCACTAAAAGATGAGGGCAAACATCTTGGTTACTGCAATCAAACTCTGAAAATGCACACCCGGATCTAAGCACTGCAGAGGTTTGGTCATTGCTATAGTTACAGCTATTTACCAGCGTCAATGTGACTCAAATCAACCTTACCTCTCTCCACTGTGAGCATCTTCAACACCAGCCTCTTCAAAACCTGAGAGAAACAGAGGTAAATGTAACTACTTCAATAGTACAACATGAATAAATAGCATAGCATGCTAATCAGGATGAACATTGATACCACACACAAAAACTTTGAACAGATATAAACAAAGGCAATACCCGCTAATAGTGGTATTGATGGTAATGCACAGTGACTGATGTTTATGCACATTCAATGTACATACTAGTGTGTACTATAATTATATAATCCCCTCTATGTTATCTGGCCTGAATAAGTTATCATTTCATTGGCTAGGACCAGCAGTGATAAATTTATAGCAAAAAAAGTCTACATGAGCCAATAACTCACTCCCTTCTAGCAAAGCCTCCTTGTATTTCTCAGCCACAACAACCTCCTTGACTGCCTGAAGAGCGTGAAATAGAGGACGGCCTGACTGACGGTGCTTTGGCAGACTGAACCACCATGTGTGAAGTACCTGATAACACACATCTGTTGCATAATATCCTTCTGTCTTGGCTTCAACATGCGCTAGAGCTTTCTCTGGCACGCCCAACTCCAGAGCGAGATGTACACACGTCATCCTCTGTGCAATCACCTCAGAAATACTTCTCAGTACACCCACCATGGCATGGGTGGATAAGCTGAAATTACAAAACAAGGACGAACATTCCTTTTTATCCAACAACAGAAAAACAAAAGACAGAAAAAATCACAGAGAAAAATAGAAAAAGAATAAAACAAAATGCAACTAAAACTGTGGTTAACGTTAGTCTAGGGAGGACTTTTCAAATTTTGTTTAGTACCAGGTCTTCCTTGAATTGGTAAGATCAGCCAAAGTGATTGAACAATTTTGGGATTGAACTAGACAGCATCCATTCTATACAGCATTACAACAGTGTCAGATTACAACATTCACATACCTCTTAGAGATCTCGCTTCTGGGAGGTTCTTCTGGTAGAGAGGCAGCAGATTCCAGTGCTGTGCACAAGAATAAACAACACATCTAGTGTAAGCACACTGTGGTTCAGCTTTTCTCAGTGACTAAGTTATCTGTCCTCTTAGTAGAATCAGCATGATCTACTGATGAATAAGGCCCGAGTCCCCGTTGCTCAAGACTTGTGAGGTTTCTTGGCATGCAGAACCAAGGGATCATCACAACTCACATAACAAAAGCAAAACAAGTACAAGAGAAGAGCAACAAAAGTAACAACAAAACAAGGCAACATAGGCTGGAACAATGAGATAGGCAAGAACCACTCACCTGGTCTTTCCACTTGCGGAGTGCTGAGTGATGTGCCACCATCTGATGCAACCTGAGATGGTCAACAGGGAATTCTTCTTCTAAAATTTAACATCTATTTACAGTATGCCAAAGTCTGCAGTGTCTGCATTATTGTGGTTTTGGAAACGCAAGGTACAAGTTTTGTGGGGTGAATATTTTGTGCAATTAGCAAAATATGCTGACATTTTCCAGGCATATTACTAGTTTGCTTCTGGTGAGCTCAGTTTTGCCATATATAAAGTGTTTGGCCTGCCAAGTGCAGTTTACACACACACTTTATAGAGTTGTACTCTCACCATGGAACTGGCACTCAGCCACTTCAGCCAGTTGTCTGGAAGACCTTGGTGGGTCCTTGGCCGGCATGCACTGCAGACATAGTTGCATGATTCTTCATCTTCATCCTGCAAAGGCGTGAGTGGTGCTGTCTGGTCTGCAGAACTGCGAAAGATGAGACTGTGACGTCTGTCTTCAACACAGCAGAAGGCGTAACACCAGTGAACCTTGCCAAATTTGCCAAGATCTGCTAGCTTGGAGAGCTGGTCTTCGACAAATCGGCGGAAGACAGCTGCTAGCTCAATGCACATTCTCTGTGGATCACGACACCGGCAGTAGATACAGAGCTGAATGCCCTTTGACACGTGCTGTATATCTAACAGCACAGAAGAGAGGCGGCATTGCACTTTCAGGCTGCCTTTCTTTGGACGCAGGCGCAGTTTGGTGGACGTCAGGCTCATTTGATCATCACCAAGATGATCAAGGAACAGAACAACTGCACGATGGAAGAGCGCTGCTGGAAAGAGTCCTTCCTCAAGCAGCAGTTGAAACTCTGGCAGAGAATGATAGCTGTCACCCACGGCTCTCATGCCCAGGAGGTCAGCAGAGAGGCATGATGGAACAATGTAGGGGCTTCCAGGACAGTTGAGCACTGGTGGAAGGGTGCTGTGAAAAGCAAGGCCCAGTTGCTGCATCACATGAAGCAGCCCACTCTTCACGCCAGGTCGCTCCCGGAGATCACTCCACAGGTAGTCGAGAAGACGATCAGTAAGCTTCCCCTCGGTCTCAAGCAGGTCAATGTCACCCTGCAGACTTAGCGGAGAGTCAACTAGCACTTGCATGCTGCACAGTGTTACAGCAGTCATCTTGGACAGAAGCCAGGGTAGGTCAACAAACACAATGGAGTCATCACTGAGGTGGTCATCAGACTTGGCCGGAAACTTCACAACTCCACGCCAGTCCAAGAAGAGTAACAATGCATGGATATCCTCATATGATGGCAGCTGTGAGCCTTGGGAGATGATTGGAGAGCAGACCAAGGCTCGCACTTGCTTCACAGTTAATGTTCCTGTGAAGCCTTGCAGCTCGCACAGCTTCTTCAGAATGCGCTCCACATTCAGCCAGCGCAGCGGTACCTTCTCCGGTTTAGACAACTTCTGGATCTCCTCCAGAAGCATCTTTTGTGCTTCAGCCATCTCGCTCCCTGGAGTTGCTTCACTGGTATCCACAGCTCGGTTGTCCACAAAGAGTGGCCCAGCCATCCTGACACCCTGACGTTTAGCTGGTAAGATTACTTCAGTGTTGAGCGTGCGGCGAATGCTTGCCTTCACTTGGACCTGCTCATTAGGTGGGATGCGGTCCAGGTGGGTGACGGTGAGGATGATGAGCGGGCAATGGGTAGACGTTGCCTCCTTCTTTGTGGATGTTATACCTACATGTGGATGTGCCAGAAGTGCCACTGTTGATACCCACAGCTGGATGTAGTCCAAGTAGGTGTAATCATAGCAGCTCTGCTTCAACGTGATGATTCTATCTGGGTTGTCAGGATTGCAAAAGACGGACTCCTTGACCTTCTTGTGCAGATCTTTGGTGCCATCTGTCGTTATCACAAAAGCAGATGCTCCTGAGTCTAACCAAACACTCTGCTCTGTAGAAAATGATAGTTGACCACCACAGTCGTGCACCTCCACAAACAATCTTCGGCTCACATCATCTGTTGTGACCATTTTTTGAAGTTGTGTCAGATCTCCAAAAGATAGTTCTGGAATGGCCTGTTGCAGTTCAGTAACCCATGCTTGCAGTGCAGCTGCCGATGCCGACTGTTGTGGGGCAGTAGTCTCAGCAGATGGTTGTGATGTATGAACTACATTGCTGGTGGTGGGCCATTTGCTCACAGTGGATGTCTGCTTAGGAAGAGCCTGTCCAGGCGGTTCCATGCTCTTCTGCAGATTTTGCCTTGTGCTGGCAGCCGCAGATATCTCGAGGACTTCTACGGTCTTGATATCGCTGGAACTGAGCAAAGGCTGGTTTGCAGCTTCACTCGCATTATCCACTGACAGCCGTGTGATAGTTGTAGAAACTTCAACTCCACATGTGCTGCCTAATTTGGAGCAGAATGGCAGGCCACGTACTGCCCGAACAAAACTGCTCTTGCCTGAGGCAAAGATGCCGAGAACAAACACTTTGGCAATGGACAATTCAACCTCACCATGCTGAAGCGCTCTCTTTACTGCATCCAAGAAGGCCTGTCTGCTGAATGGCAAACCTGTGAGAAAAACATGGATCAATTAGTATGAGCTGGCGGAGTTCATTCAATAATTTCAAATTAACCAGTTCCAAGTCAATCAAGTGTTTTCCTGTAAAGACCAGCTTTAGTAGATACATGACATCAATGATGAAAGGACTACTTAATTAGCATTACAGGATTGCTTTCAAACTGCACACCTTCATCAGTTAGATGGCAAACTGCAGTGTTGGTCATCTCCTCTTTATCCTTAGTACCAGCTTTCTCCTGCAGGGATTCAAGAGAGAACAAATGAGACAGGGATTTGAATGGTGTGGATCAGACTGAGCATGCATGTAGTGAATTTGTGGCAAAATAAACACACAGTCAACAAAATAGGTAAGTGATACATATAAATGAGCTGGCTCCTGGGAAAACTACCAAACTGCACTTTTAGGCCAATTTGAGGTATTCATAGAAGTTGCTCCTCACAAAGCCCTTGATGGTCCAGAGATGCGACCATTTAAAGTTGCACAGTTACCTACACAAAGTATGCAGTGCCAGTACTTTGGCCAAGAGTATCTTAACAAGCAGCTCATTTATAGTTGGGCCCTAATTGTGTAAGTCTGCTAATACTTTTGCACACACACACACACACACACCATGTAATGGCAAATAGAGAGGATGTCGGCATATACTGTGAAATTGGAATTGCAAAGTTTGTGCTGTATTCGAAAAATAATACGGACAAATAATTATGATAAGTACTCCCTATTCGGCTGGAGTGTTTTTTTCCCATGCTTACTCCCATATAACAACTAACAGATGCCAGTGAACTGTACTCTCTCTCTCTCTCTCTCTCTCTCTCTCTCTCTCTCTCTCTCTCTCTCCCCCTCTCTCTGTATGTGTGTGCCAGTCACTGTTGAGCTGGACAACAATCAGCAGAATGGCACACTTTTACAACAAGAAATAAGCTTCTGGAGCTGCTTGGCCTTTTGGAGGCAACACATTTTAATTACTGCATACACTTCTGGAGGAATAAAAGCATTAATAGGCACTTTGATCTGCTGCTGATGACATCTCTAGGGAGAACTATTGTTGCAGCAAGGTCATTTGCTTCTTTGCCTATCTGTACACCAAATTCCAGGCAAAATTTATACACCTTTAACCCAACCATTACAGTATTTAAGAAGACTTCCTTTCACCCCCATGTTGACAAGGTAACTGAAATCTCCATCACTATACCATAATATCAGTGTTCTCTCCACACTCCAGAGGCTCAGTTTATCTTTACACATGCCTCCAATGTCGAGACACACTGACTAGTAGAAGGTGAACCGAACTAAAACTGACTATTCTTAGCGAAAGTAACTACCAAGACAGGGGAGCTTATTACTTGACAGATAGCTCAGTCCAGCCAGACATTCATGAGCAATACTTTGTTGAATGTGAAATTACTTCACACATGAATGCTCACTTTAGTCGCTGTGTTTGCTGATGATCTGGCTGATGTCAAAACTGAACACACTTCTGTATGCCCAAGAGCAGTTGCGATAGAAAGAGGAGTAGTACCATCCTTTTCACACATACACACACACAATCACAAAAAAGCATTCCAATAAACAAATCAGATTATTACATTCAGTCACACTTTATGAGCTTTGTATAAGCATGGAAAATTTCATTCCTTATCTTCTGCTGTTTAAAACATTAATGCAATACTGAGATTCATCCACTGTCATAAAAAGTTGTATTTTAGTCTACAACAGCTAGAGTTACGTTTTCAGCAAAGAAATGTTGTAGTAGAAGTGCTTAATACAGTCTACCGCCACTATAATGTAAACCCTTTTGTTATGTAAATTTTGATGCAGTCCCACTGAGCGCAAGTCAAAATGTATGTACCAAATTCATTCTAACATAAAATTTGCTGTGAAGTAAATTTCGCTATTACAGCAGTATTTGTCAGTTCCGCTGATGTACAAGTATTTGCTTTTGCTTTGTCTTTGCTATAATGTTATACATGTGCTGACAGGTGAGAAACCGTGGGCAGGATGACAATTTGTGGTAACAGTGTCTTTTGTCTTACAGGTGATATATACATATAACACTTTGAATGTCACAGCAAATTAGGCAGGAGTACGGGAAAGTTTGTTATAAAGGAAATTTCCCTTTTGTAGAAAAAAATGACATGTCAAAGTGGGTGCCTTGTGCTCTGAGCTGTGCCTTGTGCTCTACCAGTGCTTCACTAGGTACCTAGTAATACAGCCATTCCCTTGCTTGCAGCAATCCCACTTGCCCACTGAGTACTTGAGTGCGATGCTTTGTGAGGGAAGTTAAATAAATATAAGGTGAATTCATTATAAGACAATTTTTCATCAGCCTGCTCCATTATATTTTAATGATGGCAGACCATATTGATTTACACTTAACAGCTACCTGGTATAATCTCAGATACTGCATATTAACGTTGCAATGATGAAAAACATGTCCACACAATTTGAGCAGTTATCATCCAGTCAGGTGTGCAATTTCTTGGTATTTAGTTGAATGTGTAATGTATAACAGGAAATTTTCATGAATGCTGTGAATGGGTTGATATTGTGAACTTCAGACAGAGCAAAAATACTAGAATGCACTAGGCTATAACCCAGCTCTGTTCAATGTAAGAGACCTAGTATATATCACAAAATAGCTTAATGAAAAACAGGCTGGTTTGCCAAAAATGGAAACAAAACCACCAGCAAAAGGTTCCCATTTTACACTATGCTTGGCCTTGCAAGAGGTAGTACTGTGACTCAGACAGGACCATAGTTCGATGTAACAGACCTAGTATATATCACAAAATATCTTAATGAAAACAGGCTGGTTTGCCAAAAATGGAAACAAAACCACCTGCAAAAAGTTCCCATTTTACACTATGCTTGGCCTTGCAAGAGGTAGTACTGTGACTCAGACAGGACCATAACATGCATATGTCATTCATGCAGGCACTACATTCCCACCCTTTCTTCAGGCATTTAGACACAACAAAATGGTTTACTACAGAACACAAGAAATAGAAAAAAGTTATCATACATAGTCAGCCAATTGAACATTTGAACGCCTCTCTTGGGTCAATCTTCTCAGTTCAACCACAGGTTCCATAGACTCCTGAGCCTCAGCACATGGTGTGGTATTAACTGTTGGCTCATGATAAGGTTTGGCTTGTTGCACTTTGTGGTGTTCACCAGGATCACCTACTGGGCTGTCTGGTGGCACAACCTCAACTTGATCACTGTGTTGTGCTACAATAGTGTGCAGTTCAGGGTTGAACGCTGTAGACATCTTGTCGTGAGGCGCTTGCTGTACCAAGACGAAATCACCAACTTTCGGATCACTCTCCTACCAATTTTGATGACTGTTGATCTGGTCTGTGGTCCTTTGTTGATGTTCTGTCACAAGGTCACAGACCTCTTTATCAGAAAGCAATCTGTCAGCCTCAGGAATCAACTTACTCGCTGTAGGCAGCTTTGTATGCAGAGAATGCTGATACAAGAGAGTAGCCGGGGGTGCACCTGTTGTGCAATGAGGAGTTGTTTGATACACTAGGAGAAAACGTTGTAATTCCTGACACCAGTCTTTCCCTTCGGCATGAGCCATTCAAATTGCCTTCATGAGTGTCTTGTTTTGGTGCTCAACCTCTCTGTCGGCCCTGGGCCACAAGGGTGTTGTCTGACGGTGGGCTATTACCATCTCCTTGAGGAAGTGTTCAAAGTCTTGTGAAACAAACTGAGGACCATTATCTGTACGCAATCCCACTGGAATCCCATGCTGTGCAAACTGAGCATTGAGCCATCAAATTATCATTTGAGATGTAGTGGACCTAAAACGTCCACTTTGAAGAACCGACTGTAATAGTCAACTAGTACCAGAATGAATTCACCGCTAGGCAATGGTCCAAGCAAATCTGCAGCCAGCTCTTCCCATGACCCTTCTGGAAATGGGGTGCTCTTAACAAGGGATGATGGACTGACAGGTCTTACCAGTTGGCATCCATGGCATGTTCAACACTTCGCGATCTATACCCAGCCACCGTACTTGAGACAGTAAATGCTCCTTGGTCTTAACCACTCCTTGGTGACCCTCATGTGCCAAACTTAAAACACACTGCCGAAGAACAGTTGGAACAATGATGCCAGTTCCTCATAAAATAACATAACAAACATAAATGAATTTGTGCCATATTGCAGAAAATGATTTAGGAGCATTGACCCAGTTGTCCTTCTGCAGGTGTTCCCTCAGAGCAGCCAACTCTGGAGATCATGTTTGGAAGTTTGTTCCAAATCGTGGATGTTCAGTGCTATGGAACTGCATGTACTGTAACAGATTGTACATGGCTGTCATCACCACACCGACTGCTTTTTGTTCATGAGATGTGAATGTGCATCTGTGATATTCCTTGCTGATGGCACGTATGTCACTCGGAAACTATAAGGCTGCATCCTCAACACCCAGCGCTCTAACCTTGCTGATGGTTTTGATGTTGGAGAATAAATCACTTCCAAAACTTTGTGGTCTGTGACCGACTCAAAGTTGTCTAGATCGTACAGGTACAGATGAAACCTCCTCTCACAGGCCCACACCAATGCCAAGGCCCCCTTCTCAGTTTGGCTGTACCTTCTTTCTATGTCACTGAGACTTCTGCTTGCACATACCCTGGCAAAACTGCTCTGTCTATGTTGTCTTGATGCTAGACTAAAACAGCTCCAAGACCGACAGGGCTTGCATCAGTGATTACCTTTGTCAGTGCATATCTTGAAATAGGCTAGTTCCATTGCCAGTACTAGCTGGTCTTTCAGCTTCTCAAAAGCCTGTTTCTGTGCTGTTCCCCACCGAAAAGACGAATCCTTGCATGATATTACTTGTAATGGGTTGGTTTTAGTGGAAAAATCGGGGATGAAACAGGCACTAAAACCGACCATTCCCAAGAAGCTGTGGGTCTCTGAAACTGTCTGCAGCCACTCAGTCTTCATGACTGCTTGCACCTTCTCTTCTCTCTTGGGCCTATGCCATGCTTGCTCACCAGGAAGCCCATAAACTTGACTTTGGGCATTCTGAAGAAACATTTTTCTGGATTTAGTGTATGTAAGGCCTCACTCATTGATCAACGGTTAAAATTGCTGGCCAAGTTACAGCACCTATTGAGGCGCTGTAACACAGCCAGCAACGGTCAATCATGTTCTTCCTGATCTTTGCCATGCACCGCTATGTTGTCTGCAATGTTGACTACTCCACTGCAGCCTGCTAGAGTCTGGCTGATTATGTGTTGGAATTTCTCTGGTGCTGATGTTACACCAAAACCCAGGCGCTTTTAACGGAAGAGGCCATCATGTGTTGAGAAGGTTGTAATGTCGCATGACCCCTCCTCCAGTTCGATCTGGTGGAATCCCTGTTTGAAGTCGAGTTTTTGCCTGAGAGATTCAGAGATTGGTTCGTAGCCCTATACAATAACGTTCAATATTCTTTGGTTCTAAAATTCGATTACAACACTATTAATTAACAATCTAACACAAGTTTAAAAACTACTGTTCATTCACAGCAAAAACATACTTTAGGAGCATCCAGTAAAAGTTGCTGCTTTTGGAACCACAATAAGAAATCCCTTTCCTGCTTATATTTCATTCCAGCCTATACTGGATTATTCACTTCATATTCAGAACAATACCCACAAACCATTGTGTCTAACTTGCACGAGTCCAGCATTCTCCATTCCAGCAGTAGGTATATAGTTATAATAAAATCCGTTCTTCCCAAAGTGAAACCAACTCACATTCGCTGGCTGGTCTACTGTCGCCCCAGCTGACATCAACAGCAAACACACTTCTGTATGACCCTCTTGGGATGCAATAAAGAGAGGTGCTGCACCAGTCTGCCAACACACAAACGTACTTCCCAATGATTAAAAACACAGGCCAGCTATGGGCACTCGCCAAAAACTCTAACCACCCTTCTGCTAATCCCCACATGCAGAAGAACACACCATCCCTAGTCCAAAATCAGGCCCTTGTTTCCAACTGGGTTCAATGCAGCAAATCAACACACTTGAGACATACACATTCTTGTGCCCCTTTGTCAGCCAAAAAGTAATCCATTACACATTGGGATATTATCAACAAATGCAATCTTTTCACTGGTTTCTCTAGTCTATGAAAATTGTCAGTTATTCACATTCACACAAGTGAAGTTCTCTTCAAGTCTTCCTTCATGATTTACTTTAGCCTCTTTACTTGCCATACCAAAAACTAAATTCGTTCAATTCTCTGCCAACAATTCTTCTGAGATCTTCTTTAAAGTTCCTTTACATTTGTGATGTAATTGTGTGGTCAGTTAAGGCATAGCCGACCGGCCTTAACACAGAATTTTAATTATAAATTTCTGAACAGCTAATGATCAAAGAGAAATACAATTTCCAGGCCATCTCCTATCGTCAAAGGCTGTTGTTTACGCTAGTTCAGTTCTTCCTATTGTGGCAAAATATGGCAATGTTCGTGAAAATCACTACCCACGAACTTTGGACCCCTGAAAAAAGAGTGT
Organism: Nicola tetela; assembly: GCA_028565695.1. Lineage (NCBI taxonomy): Eukaryota > Metazoa > Porifera > Calcarea > Clathrinida > Clathrinidae > Nicola > Nicola tetela. The sequence continues at coordinate 15,257 of JAOWAW010085552.1, forward strand.
ACGGAATATCCGCCTCAAACGTACGGCAAACTGTCATTCTAAGTCTTATCTATCCCAAACGTGCTGAAGGTAATCGCTCCAGGAACAATAGAAGTAGCAATGAACTCAAGTCCATCAGCGGTGGACATCGTCCATACTTAAAGGGTACCCAATGCCGGAGAAAACCCTCCTCTATCCTGAACTGTCACCAAGCTAGACATTTCCTTCATCAAGTATCTCATTTGCAGTATGAAGTAAGCCTTAGAAATAGTGGTCACCAACGCTAGATATACATACTCGGCTCCAGAAATAAAATTGTTTAGTTTCAAACAGTGAGAGAGAAAGGAAGCCTTCCATGAAGTTACAACAGGAGAACGCTACCCAGATCTTCTTGAATTCGATCGGCGGCCATTATTTATCCATGGGAACATGACCACAAAGGGCCGGGTAGCTACGGGCGGCTTCACAAACGCCACGTGCGCCCGCAAAGGCTACACTGTACTGCGTGTGTCAAGGCCACATGCATGCGCGGCGGTGCCTGATCTCGGCGGTGCCCCTGAGGCGCCTAGATTATCCTGTTGTCATGGAAACCAAGCTGCACCATGCATAGGCTTGTGTAGCGGAGGCCCTGGGACATGCCTTAACTGACCTACATATCCGGTAGTCATGGTGAGTAGATATTTCTACATGTTGTAGGCATGCACGACCCTTTTTGTACTAGAGAGAGAGAGAGAGAGACAGAGAGGGAGAGAGAGAGAGAGAGAGAGAGAGAGAGAGAGAGACTGATCTGTGTTGAGCATGTTGAGTTTTGAGTTGTCTCAATTTGTTTGTTGGAGTACTTGGTTTTCTTCTCTCCCCTTCATCTTTTATCATATGTGAATAAAATTATTTCCTAGCATCCTTTTGATTCAGTCTGATTCTCCCACAACCCTTGTGCTGACACCTGAGCAGTACTACTGGTTTTGAAGTATTCGAGTGGGCACAGTTTGTGGATGCTGACAATCATATTGTTGGACATCAGGTTGCTCAGGGCTGTAGCATGTTGATGAAAGTGGACAGCTACCTAAAACCCTTTTACAGTTCAGGAGACGACTTTGAAACCTTCTGACAGAAATCTTTACTTTTAGCATGGATCCAGAAGTGGAATGCTGCCGATGGCATCTCAAACAAGTTCAAGTATTTGCCAATGCGGCAGGGGATGCATTCCATGTATCGAACCAGCTTTCCGAGTCTGACAAAGCAGATGTTGGTATAACATGAGAGGGGCTGTCACCTGCATTTTGTGTTTCAAAGGCACAAGTCTATCAGCTGTTTAGAGCCCGAACATTTCGGTGTCACGAATTGATCAATGGGTACCTAGCCAACATTCCTTGTCTTTTGACGTTGTCCGGTCATGAAGAAGTATCCGGTAATAAAGATGCATTTCTTATGGAACAATTTTTGAGTGGTTTGCCAGCAGATTTAGTCCGCAAATTCGTATGGGTTGTACAGGAACAGGTATGGCAATAGACAAAAGTGTCGAGCAAACCCACTCATTAATCGCCGATGGCACTTTGTTTGACACTACTGCCACTGCTGCTGCCTCAGCCAGCGGCATGAAGAAGACCTGTAAGTCAGGGATGTGCTTTATATGCAGTGAAGTTGGGCATGTATGTAAAGACTGCTCACAGTCAAAAAGAGTTGGCAAATCAAAATGAACAGGAGCCATTTGTTTCTCTTGTGGCAAAGTGGGCCACATCAAGCACCACTGCTTAGTGAAGAACAAGAAAACAGCAGCGCTCAGTGATATTTCAAGCATGTCCCTTGTATCTGTCATGCCTGAGCACCACGTGAAACTGCCAAGGATTGCTGTTGAGACTAGATCCACTGGCGGAGGTGATTGGCATCGTGTTGTGGTGGCTATTGATACCTGTTCTACTCGCACGTTAATATCTACTACTCTTGCTAATGTGTTGGGTGTTTGAACCTCTATGGAGCCAACAGACGTCCAACTCACAGCCGTGGACGGCAAGCCGGTGAAGCTCCTCGGTGTAGTTAATGCTGACATTCAACGTCTGGACAATGATGTTCATTTGCCGAAAGTATCATTATGTGCGTTTGTCACAGAAAATTTGTCAGTTGTCCATTCAGACATTTTGCTGAGTGGAGATATTATTGCAGAAGTTGGTGGCACTCAAATGCAGTACAAATACAACACCCTGTTGTCTGTTTTTTTTTGACCTGATGATGCCACCAATGCAGCTGCTGGTCCATCTCTAGGAAGGTACCCGGTCATATCAAGGTCTCAGGTGATGAGCACTCTGCTACCGGGAAGAGTCTTGGAAGTGGATAGATGGCCACTCACCGTTATTGCTGATTGGGTCTGGAATTGGTGAATATCCTCGTACTGGCTTGATAGCTGGGGAAGAGGCCACATTTGCAGGTGAGATCAAAAATGATCAGCAACAAATGGTTGGTTCCGTATGACAAAACGAAGTTTAGCAAGCCTGCAGCAGTACTAACACTGATGGTTGTCAGTCAGCCTCACAAGATTATGACTCCTGCTCAACCATGCCTTGACTACAGGGCATTGAATTCTTCTTTTGTGCTACACCCTGGTTGTGACGGAAAATTATGCACTTGACGTCAGAGACCTGAGCCGTGTGTTTGGCTGGACATTAACAAGGCATACTTGCAGGTACATATTGCTGATGAGCTGGTGAAATACCAGGCTCTTGTTTGGAATGGTCAATTGTATGCAATGACTTGCATGGGCTTCGGATTGAACATTGCGTCAAAGGTGACGTACCAAATGGGTCATGTGTGAACTTGATGCCATCAACAACTATGTTGATGACCTGCTTGTCCTGGGAGCTGAACTCATGGTTGTCAGCAGGCAACTGAACTGTTATGGCTTACCAACAAAGCCAACAGAAAGTCTTCCTGCTTCTTGAGTGCTTGGTCTCCAGTTATGTCGCAATAAAGGTGTTATCAAGTGGCACCGCCGTGATGGTGTTGATCTTCACCACTCTATACCTTTAACAAAGTGCTCAGTGTTCAGCTACTGCGGAAACCTCCTGAGCCACTATCCTGTCACTATATGGCTGTGTCCAGCATGCAGCATGCTGAAGAACATTGTTGGTTGTTCTGCTGACCGTTGGAGAAAGTGCAGAAGTTGAGCAGCTTTGCTGAAAGCTGGAAGCACTGGTCCTCACCCAAGGTCCAGTTCATGGTATTTGGACAGTATCAAGTGATGACAATGCTGCTTGGACCGTGTTGTGAGATGCATCATCCATTGTTCTTTGTGTGGGCATTGACATGAATGGCCAGGTCATTGAGGACCAGTCATAGTTATGGCCTGCAAACGACAAGAAACACATCAATGTTAGTGAGTTGGATGCCATTATTAAAGGACTGACCATGGTTTCTCATTAGCATGCCCACAAAATCATTCTGAAAACCAATGGCAAACCTGTATTTGGCTGGCTGAAGTCATTCCTCAGCAATGAGCATCATGTCAAAGCAAAGGGACTACATGAAGTGCTAGTTGAATGTCATCTTCAGATCATTGATGACCTAACCACTACTGCAGACCTTGATGTGACAGTTGAATGGGTCCCCTCCAAGGCAAACTGAGTTGATGAGCTCGCTCACTTTCCGAAGAACTGGCTAGAGATCGCCTTATGCCACGGTGTTGATGTTGCTGCAGCTGGTTTCCCACTTTTGGACACTCATGATGGTGTTCTCAGCCTCGACCATTTGAGGGAGTGGCAAACGGCTGACCCTGAGCTTCAGCAAGTAAGGAAAAGCCTGACGAACAACACTGCCATCACCATGGAAGCTTTCAAAAAGGCTCAATCTCAACTCTGTCTTGTTGATGGTGTTTTGTCTTGAAACATCAAACTTCCCCCAAATGATACTGACCATGTGCCAGTTTTACCAGAATGTCTACAGCCAGCATCCATCTCAAAAGCACATCATTTATGTGGCCATGGTGGTCGGCAGGCCACTTGGACTCTTCTCTGCTCTCAGTGTTACTTCTCAGAGATGGCTAGTAAGTGCCAGAAGTTTGTTTGCACTTGCCTATTCTGTACACCTTTTGACCTACGTTGGCCAGTCCCACCAGCCACTTGTCCGGTCCTAGCTAATGGCCAATAGAGTGTTGTCTTTCTTGACACGCTGGAGCTCAGTTCCAGTCAGCAACGAGATTACTACTGTGTCCTGGTAGCTATTGACGCATTTACCAAGTGGGCGGAAGTCGTCCCCCTACATTGACATGATTTTCTTTCTGTCGCCGAAGCTGTCAGAGATTTGTACACACGCTGCAGCTGGGGTCTGCCTGAAGTTATACGATATGATAACGGCCGTGAATTTCAAGCCGTTGCAGCCAAGCTGTTTACAGTGTATGGAGTTCATGTCTCGTGTGGAGCTGTACGTCATCCACAAAGCCATGGTATTGTTGAGCGCTTCAACTCCACATTGCTTATCTTGATCCTCTAAGTGGTCACCAAGTCTAATGATTGACTTCAAGATCTGCCACTACTGTCGTATTACTATCGTGTCAGACCTCACAATGTAATCAAAGTATCTCCAATGAAAGCTATGCTAGGTTGGATGCCTCAGGAGTTAGCTATAGAATATGCTGAAAGAAGTGTCAACATGAGCTCATGGACAGCTGCACTTTAACGCTCTGCTGCGGAGATGTGTGACTTTATTGCTGTTGTCAGGCCTGTAGGGGCTGATGAGGGCTCCACAGACGATTAATTTGTGGGCGTGTGTGTGTGTGCGTGCATGCGTGTATGTGTGTGTGTGTGTGTCCATCACGCTGCAATTGTTACTAGCCAGCTTGCGCTTAATCGCGTCTTTTTCCTGATTAAAATGTATGGTAGGAAGGCATATATACTTCAACCAAGCCATGCAGTGCAACTGCAGCTGTTTGTAATGTATGCCATGAACCGATGGTCTGTCTTGCTAAATGCATTGCCAGAGAAAAACTTTTCCAAAGCCTCGTGAAGAAAAGGGAAGATGAACAAATTCTAGACACTAGGGAGTTCCAGGCCCACCGAAGTGAGCTCTGAAGTTTTGAAATTGTTTTTCTCTGATATCAATAGTGATAGGGAGTCTCAGGCCCACCACTGCAGCTATACATGTTGCTGTGAGCTCTGAGGTTTTTGATGGAAAGGGCCCCGTGACTCATGCAGTTGAATGCATGCAGGTGGATTTGGTTTCTGAAGCCTTGTGAAAAAAAGGGAAGAAGAACAAGTTCTAGATACCAAGGAGTCCCAGGCTCACTGCTGATTCGATTGCAGCTGTTGCCATAAGCTCTGAACTTTTAAAAGTGTTTTTATCTGATGTCGATGGTGATAGAGAGTCCTGGGCCCACTGCTGATTCGATTGCAGCTGTTGCTGTGAGCTCTGAACCTTTGACCGAAAGAGCCACATGACTCATGCAGTTCAATGCATGCAGGTGGATTTGGCTCCACAAAGCAGCAACATTTCCAGCATGCTGACTGCGCTTAGGGCATGTAGGTTTGTTTTAGTCGCATCTTCAAGATCTACATGGTAGACTGAATGATGAGCATGAGATCAAGGATTTCTTGCTGTAAACACAATTACAACCTCGTTTAATTTGTCCCAACCAAAACAGCTTAGCTTTGTTGCAACTTGTAGCAAGCCGGTCCTACTCCTGCATGCAATGTAGAGCTTCAATGAGTGCTTCAATGTAGACTGTGCGTGGCATTAGGCATCTGCTATATGTAAACCATAGGGCCTGCGATGGCTTCATGTACGTGCCACTTGTAAACCATGAACTTGCTTATTGTAACTTCATCGAAGAACAAGTTGAATTTGTGTATGCTGTCGGCACTCCTGTTCTCCTACACCATCTGGATTGACGTCAAAAGCACTTGCCTCAGTATGAACGAGGCTGGAGAGTTGTGTGTGTCATTTCTTGAACCACTGTTCTAATTAGGCATTGTTGTCCATCTGGTTCAATTGTTGAGAAAGAAGTCAACATTGAGCTTCTCAAGCCAGATGCCGCTGTCTTTGATGTAGATTTTGATAATGGTGGCGGTCTTGTTGAGAACATCGAATGCACTGATTCTGATTCATCCCTTGATGACGATAGTTTGCTTTTTGACATTGCTGGTCCAGCTCCAGTGTCTCAGCATCACAATTTGTGAGGCAGAAGTGGTATTTGTCGCCCTAACCGTTATGATGATTTACCATTAATCTTCAGGCGGAGGGGTGTGATGTAATAGTGCTTACCCTGCCCCCTTAATACGGTAGTCATAGTGAGTAGATATTCCTACATGTTGTAGGCATGTGCGACCCTCTGTTGTACTAGAGAGAGAGAGAGAGATTGATCTGTGTTGAGCATGCTGAGTTTTGAGTAGTCTCAATTTGTTTGTTTGAGTAGTTGGTTTTCTACTCTCTCGTTCATCTTCCATCATGTCTGGAATAAAATTATTTGCAAACGTCGTTTTGGTTCACTCTGATTCTCCTGCATACTCTATATTCTACCAAGAGTTCTCAGCTACCATTGTCTTTATTCTTTAACTATTGTTTCCGATACAAAGGCAAAATGACATTCAATGCTCCTCTGATATCTCCTTTAGTGGCCATAGTTGTCTGTGGTCCATCAAGAAAAACATCTTTTGATATTTCCTTGTAAATTTCATCATTCACAAAATATTGGAAATCCTCTCCCTGTACATACATACACTTCTTGAAAGTCAGATAGAATGGAATCCAGCCAGCAGTGTTTGCTGGCATAATTAGTCACGCAATCAATGCTCTGACATCCTCAATACAAATGGCGAGGTGAACAACTGATTTTCAAAGTGATAATTTCATCTCTGGCATGTCTTCAACTATCCACCTGGAAATTTCTGAGCATGTTTGCAGCATGAAGCGACAAAAAGTAACATCTAAGGTTAGGTAGAAGGTTTTAAAAACCATGCTCCAATAAGTAGACTCAGAATACTTCAATGATGAAATATTCAAGTGAAGTGTTTAGCTTATCTGCTTATAATGGAAACGAAATAGGAAAATCTGAGACACGCCCTTTTTGTTGCTTCATGCCACCAACATCCTGAGAACTTTTCAGGCAGGTCAGCTTATCTCAACAGATGCCAGAGATGAAGTGCTCGCCTATAAAACATTGTAAATCTTGCCATTCTCTCTTGATGAGGTCACAATATTCACCCCTTGACTCATTTCGGTATCAGTTTGCTAAATACTCGGGAGCAGCAGTTCAATGAAATTCATGAACAGAATTTTTTGAGAATATTATGCGCTGCTCTGGGCAAGACAAGCAGAATCACTCGCTTATCCCATGTCGAATTGAGAATGCAGATCCCCCCTGTACTAGACTCAGCAGTTGGCACTTGCTGTGAGCATGGCAGGCTGGGAGGTTGGTGTATGCACACTCCATTCTGAGCAAACACACAAGTGGTGCTGACGGACTGTGTGGAGAATGCCTGAGAACTGGTGTTTTTAACCATAATTGCACGCACAATCATGTTTTGATCTGGCCTGATCATGCCCAGCCTGATGTACTGAACTTTACAATGTAAGGAAATATCTGGGCTCGCGTTTAGATTGTGGTTAAATGTGACTTGATAATGAAGTTACAAAGAGAGGATGATCAATTGCTACTGCGGGTAGTGTTACAAACTGATATGTACCACAAAGCATTCGGCCTCCTGGATTGATTTTGAATGAAGTGTTCAGCAAATATATACATTGTAGATGTTACTTTGTCATCTTCATGGTGAAGATCATAAGGGAAGACCAAAGATGTTTTCCACTGATAGACCATGCAGGATGACTTCAGAAAGTCAACTACTAGACTGTCTGAAACAAGTTCAAAACAACTGCCAACTCACAGCAAGAGACCCTTGTCAAAAAAGCTTTCAAATACATTTCCCTTTCTCAGGACAGCTATAGAACTTCCATATTCTGTTTGTATTTCATTCAATTCCATAGTTCACACTCCATTGCTTATTCATACCAATACCCCCAAACCGTGATATCTAATTTGAGGCTAGCATTCTCCATAGACAATTCTAACAAAAGACCTTCTGTTAAAAAGTAAAATCAACTCACATTCATTGGATGGTCTACTGTCGCTTTGGCTGAGATCAACAGCGAACATATCTCCGAATAACCATTTTGGGATGCCATAAAGAGAGGCGTTGCACCATCCTGCCAACACACAGAACACAGTTTCTAATGATCACGATTAAAGACACACAGACTAGCTATGGACAGTCGCTGAAAACTCTAACCATCCCTCTGCTAATCCCCACATGTTCTTGTGCAGAAGTACCCAATGCATCTCAAGTCCAAATCAGGCCCTTATTTCCAACTGGATTCAATCAAGTAGATCCACACACTTGAGACATACGCATTCTTTGGCGTGCCTGTTCTCAGCCAAAATGTATCCATTACACATTGTGATTTTATCAACAGATGTAATCTTTTCACTGGTTTCACTAGTGTACGAAAATTGTCATTTATGCACATTCACACAAGTCAAGCTCTCTTCAAGTCTTCCTTCATGATTTGCTTTAGTCTCTTTACTAATCCAACCCCAAAACTAACTTCACTCAATTCTCTGCCAACTGCTTTTCTGAGATTTTCTGAGCTATCTGAGATCCTTTACACTCTATAATCTACCAAAGTTCGCAGCTACCATTGTATTTATTCTTTTACTATTGTAGGCTAAATGACATTCAATGCTCCTCTGATATCTCATTTGGTGACCATGGTTGTCAATGGTCCAACAAGGCCCAGGATAACATCTTTTGGTATTTCTGCGGAAATTTCACAATTCAGATTAGATTGGAAATTACCCTCCCCCCCTTACTACCCACTGTGAATGTATGCAGATCCTGATAGCTGGATTAAAATGGAATTCAGCCAACAATGTTTGCCTTTATAAATAGTCATGTGATCAATGCTTTGACGTCCTTGACACAAATTGCAAGATTGACACAGTTTCACAGCGATCAATTTATCTCTAGCATCTGTTCAACTATCCACCTGAAAGTATCTGCTCATGATGGTGGCATGAAGCAAAAAATGAAGCATGTCTGAGGTTTTAAAACCCATGCTCCAAAGAGCAGACAGATTGCTTCAAAGCTGAAAACTCAAGTTAAACGTTCAGAGACTCTCCACTGTGAATGGAAACGAAATAGGAAAATCTGAGACACCCTTGTTCTTGCATCATGCCACCTCCATGCCAAGTGCTTTTCAGGCAGATATAGCTCCACAGATCTGATGCCAGGGATGAAATGCTTACTTCTAAAATATTGTTTAGCTTGCCATTTTGTATTGAAGAAGTCACAATAGTGAACTCCTGATGCAGTTTACCACAAAACATTTAGTTTCCTGGATTCCTTTGGAATGGAGATAGTAGACAACAGATGAATTGCAGGGACTCATGCATGAGATAGACCTCTTCATGGCAAACATTCATAAGAGAAGACCAAAAGGTGTTTTCCATTAACAGACCATCTAGGATGAGGACCAACTCAAAACAGTCAACTAGGACACTGTGTGACACAAGTTCTAAACAACCACTATATCACAGCAAAGACACATTTGCCAAAAAACATTCCTTTACATTTGCCTTTCTTACAAAAGCTATAAAAGTTTAATTTTCTGCTTGTATTTCCAAGGTCAAACCACTGGGGTTGGAAGGACTGCCAGACAACAGTCGCCACACCGTATAGCTTCGCTTTGGGAAATCATAATCCCTGGGTTGATTGGGTTTGTCACCAACCTCAGGCCCCACACACTGAGTCAGCCATTTGTGCAAGAAGAAAAATCACAAGAGGATGCACAGTCTACTTCCAAATAGGAAACTTACTAATAGAAAGCACAATTGCGCTAAGAACCAATGGTACTGCAACGTTGTGGCTTGTATTGATGAAACTTTACCAAACCACAGCTTTCACACCTCAAGCATGTGCATGGCATAGTGGCCATTATCACTGCAGCCAAGATACAGAGTGTGCATGAACATAAGTCACAGCTTGCAGCTGTCACTGTTGTGACGCAACTTGCACTGAGGAGCGTCGGCGTATGATTGATTGATCCCAAAAAGGGATCCCGTACCTGGTCTGGCCTTGCTATCAGTAGCACGCTGGCACTCACGCAGCACAGGTACTGTGTTTGTATGCCATCACAACATGCAGCACTGGCACTGTGTTTGCATGCGGTCTCAGCACGCAGCGCAGTTTGCCTGCGCAGGTCGAAAGACGTGCAATGTTCGAGCAATGAAGAGTCTTATGATCCTATGAAATGTTTATTGCCGCCATAAGGCCTGTAGGGGCTGAGGATCTAGGAGGGCTCCACAGACGATTATTCCCATCATCAGGCCTGTACGGGCTGAGAAGGGCTCCACAGATGATTAAATCTTGTGCGTGTGTGTGTTTGCGTATGTGTGTGTGTGTATGTGTGTCTGCGTATGTATGTGTGTGTATGTGTGTTTGCGTATGTGTGTGTGTTTGCGTATGTGTGTGCGTGCGTGCATGCGTGTGTGCGTGTGTGTGTGTTCTTCATGCTGCACCCGCTACTTATCAGCACTTGGTTAATCGTGTTTTTTTCCTGATCAAAAGGTATGGTATGAAGGCCTAGATACTTCCACTGAGCCATGCAGCGCAACTGCAGCTGTTTATAATGTATGCTGTGAGCCGATGTCTACCTTTCAAAATACATCGCCAGAGAAAAACCTTTCCGAAGTTGTGTGAAAAAAGGGAAGATGAACAAATTCTAGACGCCAGGAAGTCCAGGGCCCACTGCCGTTAGCTCTGAACTTTTGAAATTGTTTCTCTCGGATAACAATAGTGATAGGGAGTCCTGGGCCCACCGCTGATTCAATTGCAGCTGTTTTTGTGAGCTCTGAACTTTTGACGGAAAGAGCCACATAACTCGTGCAGTTGAATGCATGCTGATGGACTTGGTTTCCAAAGCCTTGTGAGAAGGAGGAAAGACGAACAAATTCTAGACATCAGGGACTACCCGTCCTACCGCAGTGAGCTCTGAACTTTTGAAACTGTTTTCCTCTGATATTAATAGCGATAGATAGTTTGGGGCCCACCACTGATTCGGTTGCAGCTGTTGCGGAGCTCTGACTTTGGACAAAGGGCCACATTACTCACGCATTTATTTGAATACATGTAAGTGGATTTGGTTCCGTCTAGCTGCAACATTTCCTCTGAGCATGTTGACACTACACTTTGTGCACGTAAGTTTGTTTTGGTCACGTCTACAAGATCTACGTGGTAGACTGCATGACGACCATGAATGATTAGCTTTAAATTTTTTGCAACTTTTAGTCACCTGGTCTTAGTCCTGTATGGAATGTAGAGCTTCAATGAGTGCTTCAACATGTTCAATGTGGACTTTGCGGGGCATTAGGCATCCGCTATATGTAAACCATAGGGCCTTCGAAAACTCCATGCCCACACAACTTGTTGCTTTTTGGGACGAATTGGGCGAACCGTCCAGGAAGAAAAGTGGTACAACCATGGTTGTACCGGTCGTAGCGGGTGTGATGCTCCTGATCATATCTAACTTGAGTTAAGTATTCTCTGTTGTATGTATACATACCAAATGAAATCCGTTCTTTCCTAAATGTCACTCCCTAAATGTCAACCACTCACATTCATTGGTTGGTTTACTGCTGCTCCAGCTGAGATTAAAACTGAACACACTTCTGAATGGCCATTTTGCGATGCTATACACAGAGGTGTGAACCCGTCCTGCCAACATGCAGAAGACACTTTCCAATCATTACAGACACACAGGCCAGCTATGGACACTTACTGAAAACCCTAACCATCCCTCTGCTAATTATAATTCGCACCTGTTCTTGTGCACAAGAATCCATAACATCACAATTCAGTCCAAATAAGGTCCTTATTTCCAACTGGAATCAATGCAGCATAATCCACAATCTTCAGATATATGCATTCCGATACGTGTTCTCAGCCAAAAAATACTCCATTACGCATTGTGATAACATCAACAGATGTAATCTTTTAACTGATTTTTCTAGTCTATGAAAATCGTCATATGTTCACATTCACAAAAGTCAAGTTCTCTTCAAGTCTTCATGATTTATTTTAGTCTCTTTACAAATCCCTTGCACAAACCCCAAACTAAATTAACTCAATTCCCTGCTAACAACTCTTCTCAGATCTTCTTTACAATTGCTTTACACTCTAAATTCTACCTAAATTCTCAACTATCATCATGTTTATTCGTTCATTATTGTTCCTGACATGAATGCAAAACGACACTCAATTTTCCTCGAAAATTTCATTAAGTGGCTTTGGCAATTTATGGTCCAACAAGGATAGCACCTTTTGGCATTTCTTTGAAAACTTCACCATTCAGATTAGATTGAATATTCCTGCCCCCCTCCCCCCCCCCACGCCCTTACATGCGGTGAATGTACGCAGTTTCTAAGACTCAGAGCTAGATTTAATGGGAATCCAGCCAACAAAATTTGCTGGCATATTAATGAATGCTTTAATGTCCTCTACCTAGAGTGTGGGGGGGGGGGGGGGGGGGGGGGGGGGGGGGGGGGGGGGGGGGGGGGGGG
>JAOWAW010085553.1:0-16123 GCA_028565695.1 Nicola tetela
ATATTTCAATACCCACCACCGGAACGACCCTGTGTCACAGACTCACAACAGTAGACCACAAGCATGTGGTTTCTGTGACCAAAACCAAGAGCGCCGTGGTTGTCCAGTGTTGGCCAGCAATGCAGGAATTGCAATGGACAGAACTATTTTGCCGCAGTATGCCGTACGCACAAGGTACATTTTCAACAGGAGGGAAATGCTCCAGATGGTGAGTTTGCTCTTCATACCCTCTCTGTAGTTGAAGGTGCGGACGACATCACTGCTGAGAACAGAATAAATGCTGTCTCCTCAATGTTTCAAAACCACATCTATGCCACGCTTGAAATTGATGGGAAAGCTATTCACTTCCAAATTGATAGCGGAGCCTCATGTAATGTCCTTCATACTGAAGACATCCAAGGAGCCAACTGTCCATTATGGGCAATGAAATAGCAGTTGAGATTGTATGACAACTCGATTGTCAAGCCAGTTGGGAAAATGACAGCTGTTCTCGTCAACAGTTGAACGGGTGAGCAAAACAATGCATCCTTCATAGTAATTCCAGATGTGCCAGCGCCAATACTTGGAGCCCTCACCAGCCAGGAGTTAAGACTAATAGAAATCCATCAAGAAAACATAGCAACCTATGCGCTGACAGCGAAACGATCAGGAGAGGTCTGTAGTTGGCCTCAAGAAAAGAAGCTGGCGAACATGATTAAGTCAAAGGAAGACATCATCAGAGATTTTCCTGAAGTTTTCCGTGGTGACCTTGGGACCTTTCCAGGTGTAGAACATTTGGAAATCGACACATCAAAACCTCCTGTGAAGATGCCTCTGCACCGAATTCCTGTGGCCATGAAGGACAAGGTAGAAAGGGAACTTATTCGCTTGGAAGAGCTCGGAGTACTTGCCAAGATTGAAGTACCAACTGACTGGATATCGGGCATGGTGGTGGCTGAAAAGAAAAACTACTCTTTGATTATGCATAGACCCGAGACCCCTCAACAGAGCATTGAAGAGATCACACTATCCCCTGCCGACAATTGAAAACATTCTACCACGTTTACATCAGGCTAAAGTGTTCACCGTCTGTGACATTCGCAATGGTTACTGGCATGTGTGTCTGAACAATCCGCCAAGTTTGCTTACAACGTTTGCTGTTGGACACATCTCCCCTTCAGTATAGCCCCAGCACCAGAGATTTTTCAAAGGCAACTTGACAATATCCTGAGAGGTCTGGATAATGCTGTTTGAATTGCGGTTGACATTCTTGTGTGGGGTGATGGTCACTCACTAAGTGAGGCCCTTGTTGATCACGACAGACATTTGTCAGCCCTTCTATCTGTGTTGGAAAAGAATGGAGTAAAGAAGAACCCAGACAAACTCAAGTTATGCCTGCCTGAAGTTTCATTTGCAGGGTACTGCTTTTCAGCTGAAGGATTAAAGGCTGATCCTGGAAAGATTGCAGCTATACAAAGAATGCCTATGCCAACTAATGTCAAAGGAGTCTGGTGATTCCTTGGTATGACCAATTTTCTAGCTTGGTTCCTAAAGGATTTATCCAGCAAGTGTGAACTGTTGCGCCAGCTAACTCAGGCCAACACCGAATGGCAGTGGACAAAAGATTATCAGCAGACATTTGAAGAGTTAAAATGTACCCTCCCCACTGCCCCTATGCTGGGATTCTTCAACCCGAGTAAGGATACAGTAGTTCAGTGAGATACATCAGCAACCGGCCTTGGAGCTGCTCTCATGCAAGGACAAGTCATTGCATATGCCAGCCGAGCACTCTCCCAAGTTGAACAAAGATACGCACAGATTGAGAAAGAACTTTTAGCCATTGTTTTTGTGCTAAACAAGTTTGACCATTATGTTCATGGGTGTCATGTCACAGTTGAAAGTGACCACAAACCACTGCAAACCATACTGAGAAAGCCCATTCTTGATGCCCCAATGCAGTTACAAAGAATGCTTTTACAGCTTTAATGTTATGACATTGACCTGACCTATAAGAAGGGAATCGACATGTTTGTAGCCTTCACTTTATCCTGTGCCTATGAGGTGAGCACAGATGCAGGGGCTGACGAACCCCAGCACAAGAGTGAACAAGAATTTGGTTAATTTGTGCACTGGATGAAGTTGAGTTTTCTGATGTAATTATTCAGGAAATCTTGGGTGCAACCAACCAGGATGTGACACTGAGTCAGGTACAACAGCTCATTCTTCAAGGTTGGCCAAGCTCAAAGGATGGCATGCCTCTGGAACTCGTGCCATATTATCATATCAGGGATGAACTTATTCTGCACAATGGTTTAATTCTGAAAGGTTCTCGCTGTGTAATTCCAACCTGTCTGAGAAAAAAAATGTTAGCTCGTATGCACGAAGTGCACACGGGACTGGAATCAAACCTTCGTTTGGCATGCTGTGATGTGTTCTGGCCAGGATTGAATGCACAAATTCGGGACATGCTGTCCAGGTGTGACACTTGTTTGACACATCAACAAGGTCTTCCAAAGGAACCCTTGGAACCACACACCATTCCACAAAGACCACGGGCTGTCGTAGGATGTGATCTATTTACATTTGACAGTAGGGATTACCTAATAACTGTTGACTACCAGACCAACCTTTGGGAACTGGACTATTTACATCAAGGGATCTCAACCAATGCTGTAGTGAGGAAGCTTAAGGCCCATTTTGCCCGATATGGAATGCCGGAGAAAGTTGTAACTGACAATGGGCCTCAGTTTGTTTCCAAATATTTCCAGAGTTTTGCCAGAAGTTGGGGATTTGCCCATGTTTGTTCCAGTCCTTATCTTCCCCAATCTAACGGCAAAGCTGAGAGCGCTGTCAAGCAAGCAAAGACACTAATGCATAAAGCAAAACACGCAGGAAGTGACGCTTGGTTGGCAGTATTAGTATACCGTAGCACACCCTCCCAGGGTTTTGACTCTTCTCCAGTGGAGGGATTCTTTGGATGTTGCACACGGACCCATCTGCCTTACCAACTTGGACACCCAGTGAATGACTCTGTTGAGCAACAGGTTGCGGTTTCACAACGCAAGCAGGAAAAGTACGTCAAGGGGACGTAGTGAGGTTCCAACATCAAGGTGGACATGGCACATGGCATCAGGCGATCGTTCTACAGTATAGGGGCTGCAGATTGTATCTGATGAAGACTTTGGACAGAGCTACTTATGTACAGAATCAGAGATGGCTTCGACTTTCACCAGGTGACAAAGACCGCACGAGAGAGACTCAGCATGGTGAAGGACCCATAGAGTTTGCCGACTCAGACACATCTCAAAAATCCGGTCCCAAAGGCCTATTATACCTGACCCAGTAATCAACGATGGAGAAGAACAATCAGTAGTCAATGATGAAGGAGAATGGGACAATCTAGATTCAATGACCAGGACATCTTCAGGTCATGCAGTCAGGCCACCTGCAAGATTCAGGGATCCAGCATTTGACTACTCTTGACCTTTAGCTTCTGTCAGAGGAGAAAGGATATTATGTGTGACTAGTTGTTAGCACTATTTGTATCTGAGGAGAAAAGATGTTATGTGTGATTAGTTGTTGGCACCAGTTGTGTAATTCACATGCATGCACTGTCATACTCACACCTACTCTATGGACAGTACTCGTTTGAGTCTACTGTAGTTGTGTGTTCTGTTCACTCTGGTTCAGTTCTCAATGCAGTCACTCAAAACAGTGGTAGAAACAGGTTGACCCTAATTTCTCAACAAAAGATAGGAATACCTGTTTGTAATTGTTACAAGATTTGGTCTATAGGATTTAGAGAAACCATATCAGGAAAGAGCCCCGAATATCAACTATTATGTTTTCATACTAACAGCTTGCAGCTTGTCCACTCCATTGCAGATTTGACAGGCATTGTCTCACAGGTGATCCATGACGGTTATAATCTCTGTCACAGAAAAACTTCACATTTGCGCCAACGCGATGACTGCGTCCCTCTTGTCTACCATGAGCTATAGGTGGTAATTCAGGACACTTTGGAGCTGAACACGAACAAACAAGCGCAAAAGGAAGACTATAAAAAGATGTGCTGGTTGTGTAAAGTTGCACTGCATTACTTCTAGAAATGACTTCAAAAACATCATTTCAGCACTCTGTCACTAGCAACAATTGTGTATCTGCAAAGTACCTTGACACATACACCACCCTTGCTAGTAGAAATTGAGAATATTGAAAATTTTGAACTGTCTGTGAAGTAAACGGCAGGCTGATCTGAAGATTATCTGCTTGTTTGAATTCATCCAAATGGTACCTGCCTTATTTCTTTGCTGACTTTATCCCACGCATCTACAAGAACGTTATGTTAATGGTATGAAAATGTCTATAAACTGTGTGGGCATTATTGTTGCTACTGGAAGGCAGACAAAGGCATTTTGGGTAGATAAATTGCAAAATGACAACTCATGGAAAATAGAGGCAACTGACCTTGGCAAACATCTCTGCAATTCGCAAGAGTAGGGAAATTGTTCTCATTGCCAAGGCAACCGGTGTACTCAAACGGTTTACATGACTTCAAGGCAGCATCAAAGTAGTAGCGTGGCTCTCTCCGGCGGTGCACGCATGGACCACTGTCCTTTGGCAGTTTGCAAACATCTGCAAAACACAACAACACGTAAAAAAGCAAGCAAATGATACATCTGAAAGCGTGAAAAGAGGGAAAATAGAGACAACTTATAATAAATCAGTTATTACATGTGATGATTTGCGCATCAATCGGAACATTGTACGGAAAACTTGGGGAATATTCTTTTCTTGGTAACCATATTTCCATCAGAATTTCCAAACACAATACATACGTATTTGACCCAGGGGAGGTTGAATCTTGGAACCTTGCCAAGCATAGGTCTCTCTAGAAAGACAGTAGTATCAGCAACTTGGACACAATCAGTCTCAGTGTCTCTACACAGATCCTGCAGTTGAGAGAGGTACGCTACATATAGGTATGTGCTTGTATGCTATCATATGGTATACTATGTAAATACTCTGCAGGTGTCCATCAAGACTTTTTTTCATGTCAATAAAGCACTTCACACACACACGCACACACACACACACACACACACACACACACACACACACACACACACACATGCACGCACGCACACACGTACGCAAAGAGCAGCATTGACCATGACAAGTGACAAGCAACTTACACACACACACACACACACACACACACACACACACACACACACACACACACACACACACACACAGATATACCCAGTAATTGCATGCACAAGGAACCCATCTCCAGTCCCTGGCAGGCCCAGTGCAAGGAACCTATCTCCAGTCCCTGGCAGGCCCAGTGCAAGGAACCCATCTCCTGTCCCTGGCAGGCCCAGTGTAAGGGACCCATCTCCAGTCCCTGGCAGGCCCAGCTAGTGTAAGAAACCCATCTCCAGTCCCTGGCAGGCCTAGCGAGGGCAATAAAATACTTCTGGATGTGGCATCATATGTGATCAACCACATGTAGATGAAAATCCTAAAGCCTCAGGGCCTAAGTGGACTGAATGGACCTTACTTGGTTTTGATCTTGCCCTGTGACCATTTCAGCATGACACGTGGCTTGGCCGTGTATAATATTCTAGCCTAAGATCCCCACCATCATCACCAACCACAAGAATAAACAACTGTCAAATGCATATCAACACTTCAGTCCCACGATCCCTTGCCCCTAAACACTGCTCACCAACTTCACAAGTCTTCTTGCAGTCAGGCAGAGTGAAAAACCGATTTGGTCCTCTGAAGCAATTTCCCCATTTGAACTCCTGGCATTCTTCAGCAGAGCTGTTGTAGAAGTACTGGCGGGAAAAAGCACGGCAGCTACCAACTGGATAAGGCTTTGGGAAGTGGCATTTCCCAGCTATGAGTGGGCATTCAAGAAGAAAAAATGAAAGGCACTTTTTGTATGAAAATATTAGGCTCAGGTTAAATTGGCACAGAGATACATAATGAGCAAATAGACAAAATGGCAAACTCTTTTCCAACTGCTTAAAAATCAGCCAATACAAAAATATCTTTCACACTCACACATGGCCAACAACAGTGAAACCCTGAATTCCATCTGAGAAGCTATATTGGATTAAGAGAAGCCATGTTGGATTAAGGGAAGCCATATTGTACTAAGGGGATGCTGCAAAGAAATAACAGTTCTCCACAGCTGAAAAGTGGGAAGAACCATGGTCTCTCAAGCAGACACATAATTGTTATGTAATCATGTGTTTGTCATGTGAGCCATGAAGTGTAGTGCAAGCTAGCCATAGGCATGTGACCCAGTCATGATGTGTACTGCATAGTCTGTCAGAGGAGTACAAATGTGGTGACAGTGAGCTACCTGGTGTTGGTCTTCAATACTGTGTTTTGATGTAACCACTGTTCTCATAAATGTCTTTTTTCTGTTTTGCTGTTGTGTCTTCATGTTGCAAATAAAGTATTCACTAAGGTACCTCTGAGTTGTTTGCCAATTTCCTTGGTCTAAAATGATTTGGAGTGTGTGATGGCTTGCACAGCATATGCAGTGTGTACTGCTGGGCACCAAGTAAGGCTTTACACCGTTGCTGCTTCATCAGCCTGTGTATGTCTGTTTGATCACAATGGATCAGTGCATGATAGGGCCTAGAATTGAAGCCATCGTCATCTGTACAACGTACACTATTACACTTTCCCAGAATTCACACATCTACCATGGATAACTAATTAAAACTGAGAAGATTTTAAGTTAGCTTTTAACACATAAACACCTGTGCTATCAATTACATCTGACATGAAATCAGGCTTTACAAATCTTCAATCAACAACATCTAACAGTAAAAGTAATCCTTCAATTAGCAGAAAGAAATGCCAAACCCAAGTTCTAAGCAAAAACGAGTTTAACATAATTATACTAAATAGCAGCTAATGACCTTGTCTTGCAAAGTATACACCATTGCCCAAAGAGAGTGGTGCCCTTATTCTGTTTGTAGTTCTCTTTCATAAGAATTTTCAGGATTATTTAGCTACATTACACACATTCATCTCCGTGGAGTATCTTACCTGTCTTGCAGAATCCACTGCCCACAACTGTAAACATCTTATTGGTCTTGCAACCAGCCACATGGACAAGGCAGTCATGGTTATACGTCTGACCATCACTACCACACACTGGCTTGTACTGACTTGGACAAGCACTTTCATCCAAGCAAATACATCTACCCTCATTTGGTATGTCACTCTCCACACATGTTTGCACATCAGGACACTCGATGTCATAACACACAGCTGCAGCAGAGAGAACACAAGCAAAGGCTATTCCTTATGAATTTTAAAATATGAATCAATTTTTCACAACAGCCACTTCCAAGCACCATTTTAGCATGTTTTCAAAGGAGCAGTACCTCCAAAATTAAAGTATGGCGGAGCAATGCGTATGCAAACCAAATACTTACGAAAGCAGCGAGGCATTGATCCAGTCCATTGTCCAGAAGCCGTGCACTGACGTGTTTCGAATTTCTTTTGTTGAAATTTGTGTGAAGAAATGCAGCCAAATGTGACGTTCATTGGATAATAACCATCAACATAAGATTGGCCATGTTTAACCATCTCTCTCTCAACAAGAACTCTACGAATAAATCCGTTTTCTGGTGCTGTGAGACGGCGGCATCTAACAGCTGTAAACACAGGCAGAATGACGTTCAGCGCAGAAACGAAAACAAGGAGAAGTCATTGTGCTCATTGGCCATCACATCAGTATCTAGGCCCTGCAGTAAGCTTATGGCCATTAGATGCTGAGTGATGTTATGGCCATTAGCTCTATAGAGGCTGAATGAAGTTATAGGCATTAGAGGCTGATTGAGGAATAGGAAAGAGTATGAGCGAGTGCAGGAAACAATGTCAGTCATCATGTCACATCGTTGTGACACATGTGCACGGGCTACATACCAATCTTGCATTTCATCATACATGTGCAAGCGTAAAATGACAGCTTCCTCAATTTGTCTCTGGACATTGAGTGTGACCAGAAATGAAGAGGAATAGGTAAGCACATGACAGAACCCCAGTATTTTTCACCATCATCATCAGTGGTGGTACAAATGTGTCACCAGGGGGGGGGGCAATTATAGCCATGATTCAGATGAATTGCATGGTGGTGTGTGTATATGTCAATATATGACAAGTGCATCAATGGAATTTAGAAGTTCCTTGGGCTGGTTTGTGGCAGAGGATGGTGTTACATGAAAACATCTCTCAAATGCATCTTCTGTTGTAAAAAAAATGGTTTCCTAGTTTGCCCTGCACTCATGATCCTCATTCACACCTCACCTCAAGATGTCTGCTATTGAACAGAGTAAGTATACTAATTAGTCCTGTTGTCTACACAAAGCCCACACTGTTGGCTAGCTTGACCCACTATGCATAAAAAATATATGTGTGTGATCATGAAGGCTTCATACTTTGGACAAATTTGGAAGAAAAAAAAACACTGGATTACTACTTCTCAAGTGGCATGGAGGGAGGGAGACAGAGAGAGCGAGAGAGAGCAACACTGAGAATTCAAAGGCAAGAGAATGGCACAAAGAAGATGATGGGAATGACAAGAATTGAGAGAAAAGAGTGAGTAGGAAGTAAGGGAGGGTGACAGCAACTAAAACTGGAGACTTCAAATGACAGAGAAACGGATTAAGGCATGCAGCCTGCAGCAAGAGAGGAAAAGCCAGCAATGTACACTATCAAAGCCAGCGAAGATGTGTTGGTCCACTTTGTCAACAGTCTACACTACTCTCCAGGTCTACCAGATTGGCAGAGCGACTCAGGTTGGCTAAAGTTTATAAACTTTTACAAGTTTTGCCAATTACCGTTCAGAATGTATCAATACAAAAGATAATCAAAATATGTATGCTGGTATATAGTAAATTACTGTTACTAGAGACAGAGACAGGATTAAAAACATACGCTTGCATGTTGGTGTTCTTCCACTCCAAGAGCCAGAACTTGGAGAGCACCGAAAACGACCACCACCTTGTCTTTGACATCTCGCTTCACATCGCGTGTTTCTCTCTCCTTCCATTGTGTATCCTTGTGCACACCTGTACTCAGCTCTTGATCCTAATGTTGTTTGTTCTGCAGTCACTTCCAAATGTGGTCCTGTTGGTGGCTGGCCACAGTCCACCGCTGATATCAGCATAAGAAACACATACACACAAACACACAGAGCCTAGCATAAGTCCTTAAGAACACAGCCCTAAGTAATCTGTATTTGAAAATGCAAAAGGTTAGACTGAATCACCACAAACTAAACAGATATCACAGTGACAAAACTCCCTTGACAGTTGATTTCTCACCACAAGGGAGACTGAAAATTGTTTCATATTATGAACATCATAGCTGCTTACTGATAAATAGACAATTCTATTGTGAAAGTCACTTTTAAGCTTCTATACTTCATGCACTGAAGACCACATTGGGCAAATTACAGAAAGAAAGCGAGAGAGAGAAATAGTGAGAGAGAAAGGCTGGGAGAGAGAGAGAGAGGGAGGGAAGGAGCTAGGGAGACTTACGTCTGCACTCAACTTGTACACTGGACCACACACCATCAGCACCACACTGCCGCACAGCTAAACCGGCAAACCCATTTGAAACATAGTAGCCATTGTTACATCCAAACAATCGCCTTTCTGGAAAAGCAAAACTTCCTTGATCAGCTGGAGGGTTCATCCATCCATTGACAGGTGGTTGTAAGCGTTTACATTGCACAGCTGAAAAAGAGAAACAATTGTTAATCAAAAGGAAGTTTATGAGTTTCAAGTATGTGGATATGTGTGTAACAGAGTGCTAAATGATGGTAAAAGCATGTGGTTCGTGACTGGTGATGTCATGCCACAGTGGTCAAGTGGTTAAGGCGCAGGAGGCCAAATCCTGAGACCCAGGTTTGATTCCCAGTTGCGACACATCTTTTGCTGTCGTACCTATTCCATCTTCTGCTGTTGCCAACCTTACCAAACGATACAGGAAGATATCCTTTTACATTGTATGTGTGTGTGTGCGCACATGTGCACAAAAGAACTTAAAGTATGTAAGAGAGACAAGGAGAGATGTATGGCGATGCAGATAGATGTCTGGATCGATAGACAAACAGGCACATGGGCAAACATAATTTAAGATAAGCAGACAGACAGACAGACAAACAGACCAACCACAGGGAGCTAGGCAGAATGGGAGGAAGACAGGATGATAGACAACAGTCTGATAGATAAAGCCGCATACACAGAGAAAGAGACAAAAACTGACAGAGCTCATAGACTGACTCTGTCAGACGGAAGACTTAAATTACACACACACACACACACACACACACACACACACACACACACACACACACACACACACACTCATGGAATGACCATTTGTTTGTTGATATACATAAACAAGTGACAATAAAATTCTTAAGGTAACAGCAAAGAGTACATCTCCAGAATAAAAAATTTAATTGTTCAATTTTCTCAGGTCTCACATTCTTTCACACAATTCAAATCAGCAAAGAAGGAAATACATTTAGTTTGTGTACCTCTGCACACAGGTGGTATGCCTCTCCATTCTCCTCTCCATTCCAAGCAGGCTAGACTAGCATGATCTGTCCTTGCACATATTGCACCACACCGTAACTGTTGTAACCCCAAAAGTCTGTAACCACGCTCACAACTGTACTCCGCAACTGATTGAAAAATTGTCTTTGGTACATTTACCTGACTGTGCTCTTGTACTGGTGGTGGACCACAATCCACGGCTGGCAAAGATATTAAAGTAATAAACATGAAGAAGAAACAGGTTAAGAAATTGTAAGGTATAATTACACTGAAGAGATATTGAGCCACCATTGTTACATGAACCTTATACAGCACAACCATACGTATGACTACGTCAGAAAAATTCCCATGCCTTGTGCTCCATGAACAAACACACAAAATCATACTGTATGTGATACTTTTTTATTTGCATTTTCCCTTGGACTCTCTGCTGCTGGGCTTTTTCGTCATGATAGTGAACTGTATGCTGACACCTGAAATATGTGTAGTTATTATGGAAACCTAAAGATGGCCACCACCATGTGAGCATGCTTGTGCTAGCTCTCTCTCTCTCTCTCTCTCTCTCTCTCTCTCTCTCCCTCTTGTTCTTTTTCCTTGGAAATTGACACTCTGTCTCTTCTTGTCTTTCCAAACATTTTATAAGTCATGAGAATGTTTTGCCTGTGATTGGTGTGTGTTGATCTGGTGAATTCGTTTACAATCACTTTCTGCCTTGAAATCACACATGACTCTTGTTGTTCTCTCTGTAATTTTAACAGTTGGCATTGCTGGACTGGGCAAGCTCTGTGACATATAGTCCATTCTTGTCATAACGCAATATACCAACCACTTCTAATAGTGTGTACATGTATGTCTCTGTGTGTGCTGTTCCAGAATGACAAAAAAGTTGTAGTTCTAAATTACTTACGATTACACTTGAATGAGGGAACACTCCACTGTCCATCAGCCTTGCATTGAGTTGTTTTTGTCCCGTCCAGTTTAAAGCCTTGGTTGCAGGTAATCCTTTGCATACTATTGTAACTATTACCTCCACCAGAAACCACCCCATTACTCACTTGAATTCTGTCTTCACATGTCACAACTGAAATAACAGTAACAAAACAGATCAAACACACACTCACACACATAACATTTGTGGTAGGAAGTACTAGGAGCCCGTCCTCTTTTCCCACAGGTCCGACAATGTCAATAGTGCAGATCCAGTAATATGATCCTATTGCAAGAATGGAAATATTCGGTAGCCATAACTTTTATTTTATTATCTGAGTCAGGCCCAAAAGGGATTGGAAGAGGTTCCTAAAGACATTAATGGGTTTGCGTTTGGTACATTAAAGGTGTGTTACATGTGCCGAGCAATTACGTAGAGTCCCTTACAAGTACATATAGTGTACATAATTATACATCTCTCCAGCGACATGGTCAGCTTGTCTTTGTATAGAGACACGCTGACCATGAGGCCGTGCCTGTCCCATACCTATACATTTCTCATATGCATACCAGCGTAATGATCTCTGTTAGATTGGAAAGACCTCCCTGGCCCTGCACTCAGGATGCGTTTGCAGGGACTTTGATGGTTCCATGCATGTGCGCCACTTGTTATCTTCCTATGCATGTAATCATCTTCCTCATTAGACAACGTACAAACTTTTAGGAAGAATTAGCAGTGTATAATTGTCTGCTTAAGACTATTAACTTGCTTAATGCTGCACTTAGCTCTTATACTTATGGTATGATCCCCAAACTTTGTAAAACTTTGACTCCAACTGAAAGAGAAGAAAAGATCTGATGAAAGGTGGGTGAAAAAACAGGATTGAAGTGGGGACCATTGAAGAACCAGCTATGCTCCTATGACCCATGACATGACAGACTGTTTGCCAACAACAGGTGGTCATGACTCTAGACCAATTGCATGCATATTGCACGGTTGCCTTTTTACATTTGGTAGTGCATTCTTTGAAAACATGTGAAAAGGGGTTCCAAGATGGCCTTTTAGCAAATATAAGTACATCTACATTAATATTCTCTCCCTGGGCATTACCAGGCTTTGTAACATCCTCAGACAATAACCTCAGCTTTTAACTTCCTCAGAGTATTATTCACTGGTAATGCATTGTACTTGAAGATTAATGTACACTTAATTTGGCTGAGTGTTTTGCATGCAGGTGGGGCGAGAACAGCTGTAAAAACTTTGATTGCTACTGTATAACCATCTGGCAAAGTATCCACACTTCTGAAATATTGCGACTACCAAAAATTTCCATTCTCATGGTATGAGATTCATACCGTGACCACTGTTACTATCACACTCACACATATGACTTCTGACCCTCAGTGTGAGCTCACTTATACTACTAAGCCTTATACTTCCTGCAACACATTGCAGAAACTTTTTATCAAGTAGGCTGAAACATCATGTTGCACTGTGATATCTGACGAGAAAGTTGCTACAATATTGGGACATAGTTCTACATTGGGTGACAAGTTAACTACAATATTCTAAGCTTATTGCAATCACATACCCACACATCGGCCTGTTGTGACATTCCACTCTCCGTTCCCCATACACCGTGAAAATGATGGGCCATCAATTCTGTAGCCCACGTTGCATCTGAAATTACGAATTACATTGAAGACATTGCCGACACCCAGCACAACTCCATTTTCAACATCGATTTTGCCTGTACATGTAACGTCTGGAAAAGAAAGGGCATGAAAAAAAAAGATCAGTTGTGAGCAGAATATGAACTATAAAGTGAGGAAAAGAGCATTAGGGATAGCTATGCAAGTAGTCATGCCTTTTTTGCAATACACATACACACAAACAAAGAATTGGTAGCAAGAATAACATTTCATCCGCGTGCACAGTGCAGGACCAACAAAAGCACGCCAGATCAATTAACAAGGCCCACGAGAACATACAAGATCCAAGTTGTATGTTTTCAGAACAAAGCCCGAAATATCGATGGCAGCCTCTTTGGTACAAAATAAAAAACAGCCATGAAATATAAACAGGGAAGAAAGATTTATCATGACACTACATGTACACACAGAGTGGTGTACTGCTATCCACCACAATCTTTTTTGTTGGCCAATTGTCTTAGAGCCTCTCTACAGATATCCATTCTGTATATACAACTCCATGCCAGCAACATGTCTACCACAAACTGCCACCTGACTCAATAGCATGTGACAGGCTCTGTTCCATAGCAACTGTCACCATAGCAACCCTCACCTTGTTGACACATCAATGGATATTTCTCTGTACAGGACACTGTACCCCAGTCCAATGTTTGCTCTCCCCTTCCCAACATTACACTGCAAGTTTTGGATGCCACAATTTGGGGATTAGGTGCTGCCCACATTAATATTCCAAGTCGCTTTCCATCAACAGCCTCAAACTTGCCATTGCTACTAAAAAGGCCTAGCCACACAGGCCCTTGATGGATCCCTTTCTTATCACTCAGACAAGTGCGTTCTACAAAGTTTCGTGGTATTGCCATCGTCCATCCACTACCATATTTCTCACACGTTGACCGAGCTCTACTAAAGTCCATTGGTTCTGGATAATACACGTAACGCATACCTACAACACGGCATGTAGCAACCGATGCTGAGATGAGAAAAAAAACAAACAAACAGAAAACAAACCATTAAAGCACATACAAGGCTGAAAGTTCATCTGATTTTGTAATTCCATAAATTTTGCCGACTTACAGATAGTTACAAATATAACAACCTTACTGTAAGCTATGCGATGGTATCACACAT
This sequence comes from Nicola tetela, assembly GCA_028565695.1. Classification (NCBI taxonomy): domain Eukaryota; kingdom Metazoa; phylum Porifera; class Calcarea; order Clathrinida; family Clathrinidae; genus Nicola; species Nicola tetela. The sequence goes on from JAOWAW010085553.1 coordinate 14,352, forward strand.
GCAGAATTTGTGCCACAGTCCTACTTCATAGAGCTGCTGTGAAATTCTACACCAGTATTACATCTGCAACATCTATCTGCTTGCTAGGACTGATGAATGATTTGTAAGAAATAGTCCCTCATTGAAAGCATTTTTAAAGAAAGAGATGGTCCTTAACTGGGGTTTTGTAGCTGCTCAAGAAGGCCTTTGCAAAAAGCCTGTTTGTTGCAGCACGGACACAGCCACTTTTCAAATGGTATTAGACTTATATCAACATGAACACAAACAACATTTCAAATGATATCAGACTTACATCGACAGAGTGGTTTCTCACTCCACCGACCAGATGTCTCTGAACAATTGAATTGTCCATTTTTGTTCTTTTTGCACTGAGCATCACAGTGAATGGTTCTGTTGCCTTGCAATGTGTAACTTTCCTTACAGCTGTATTCAGCCTCTGCCCCAAAGTTGGTTGTCAGAAAAGACACCTCCAGACCAGGTCCTATTGGTGGATCACCACATATCACAGCTGCGCAAATGCAACAATGCTGACATCAGTTTCCATAACAACTTATAATAATCTGACTAAAGCATCTTCAACTGTGGCAAATTAAATAGGTTATTTTGCTTAAGACACAACACCCAGCCCAGACAGTCATAGAACTCTGTTCTTATAATCAATATCACAGCTGTGGCTGGGGTGACTACTCTGTACCGAAATGACAGCTGATACATGCTTGATTGAAGGGGTTGACGGTTGACTGATCATGGAAAATGTCCCCAAAAGCAATATTAGCAATGTTGGTTGGGTTTTGGAGTATGTGCCTTCCTACATCAACTGGTACTTGACAAACACTTGTATTTTACACTTTAGGCATTGAGCCAAAAGTAGACATTCCCAACTATGGCTTTGTGACATAAACATTTTCAGATATTATGCTAGTCTTGAACACAAAAGCATGGAGGCAAATATAGCTATAATCTGATGGCATATAACATACTGCACACTGCGTGATGCACATTGTACTTGGAATCACTGCACGCACACACACACACACACACACACACACACACACACACACACACACACACACACACACACACACACAGGTTGACTGGGATCTTTATTAAGTATGTTGTCACCACTGCAGACAAAGTGGGCAATAACACTGTTTTCATTTGCAAAATTTTTTTACCATGAACGCATTCTTAAAGAAGTAGGCATCATTGGGGATACACCGGGTGGGTGCAATCCAACATACAAAGTCTGTTCCCATTCCACTGAGGATATTATTGACTCACACAGGTTTCACAAAAAAATTAAATTGGACATACCATAACGTGCACATTGCTACCTTATCTACATTGGTTACCTAAGTTACACAAAACCCTCTATGGGAGTAGGTTCATGGCAGCCTCTAGTTGCTGTAGTACTGCAATAATTTTTTGGGTCCTGACTGCATGCTTGGGTTTAGTGAAACAGCGACTGTGTGGCTACTATGATGCTATCTACAGAAACTCTGGGATTAATGCTTACTGGCTAATCCAAAATTCTGATGAAGTGTCCCACTTGGTGTCTAAAGCTATCTCTCGGGGACCTGTTACCTCTATACGCACGTATGATTTTAGCACCCTTTATATCAACCTACCCCATAATGAATTGAAGGAACGCATTCCCAAATTGATCCAGGATAGCTTTAAGGGTTTGGGTATGAAGTACATTAGTGTTGATAAGTCATTCCAGGCAACATGGACAAACAGTAAAAGGCGAAGCATGCTACTCCTTTCCCCTG
>JAOWAW010085664.1:0-16122 GCA_028565695.1 Nicola tetela
AAACAGTCTTGCTTTCTGACGGAACGAGCTGGGGGTGCTATTCATGGCAACCATGACCAGCCTGAAAAGGTCAGTGTAATTGCTTCGTTAGACAAACTTTTCGCTTGCCTAGATTGACACCTCTACCTTTTAAACTGTCCACTGATGCCCAAATATGATATGACATTTCTGAAAGACCTGTATGCTTCTATTATATTAGCATGGCATTTGGACATCTTGATCTAACTTCTTTGAATCAATTTTTGGCTATAATGGAAGACCTTCGACAGAACTCAAGAAGAGCCAACCACTCCTGCAGAACGCATTTTGTCAAGCCAACTGGAAAGAGGTATTATAAATTATAACTATTTGGAAGGAAGTAAACAAGGTGGAATGGAGTTAGTAACGAAAAGGCAAGCTTGTAAGTGTGTGTGATCAAAGAGTCTTCATTAACTTAAAAGAGAATGTTGAAACCATACATGTACACTATGAGGAAGGATAGCAGTTCACAGAACAGGGGTTGAGAGGTAGAACGTGGTGAGCAGATGGGCAGCAATCCAGCATCAAATGGCCGGCATATCATCCTATATTGTGCAAGAATAAAACACCGTCAAGGAATGTTGGAGCACATTATGACTGATTGTTCATTAGAGATGCTCTGGAAACAAGCTCACACAAAATCTTTCTATACTGTGCTGGAAAAGTTAAAATAAGTAAAGAGAGAAGATAAACATTTTATCCTTGGAGTTTACATGTCACTGAAAGCATTGACATGCCTTCCTCCTTTACCTGAGAAAATTCCATTTGGCAATAACAGAGACAGCAAACAGTGTCCTGTGAAAACAAAAATCCACTTCATGAGTCTGATTGCAGCACACTTTATCATGGCTTTAAAGTTTCTGTACTAATAGTTGCTGGTGTGTTGGATAGATATTGATCTGCAAGTTTTAACGTCTCCTGCTTGCAGGGAAATTACCATTCCCAATGGCTGATACCATGCCTAGACATATTAATGATTCAAGCGATTGAGTGATTCATTACTTATGTCAGTTGGCAAAGTGTACATCTAAATTCCTAAAATAACAGCATTCATACACAGATACTTAGGGATAACTAGTCATGGTAAGCCTGCCAGGTAATGGAAACAAAGTGAAAGAGACTGAGAAGGGTATGTATCTTCAGACTCTCTCTTGGAATGGTTCTACCTTCTCCGGCCCTACTGTACCCATGTACATGTAGGACTGTCTGTCTGCACTACAAGAGTATTACCAGAATGCAAAAGCTTTCTCCAAACTTGACCTTGTACTTCCCCAACAATTGTGGAATTTGTGACTTTAAGAATAATGGTAGTTTACAAAACCTACAATTGTGAGTGCACACCAAACCATATGCCCTTATACACTCAACTTTTGCACTGTACCAAATCATACAAATAAATTCTTACTGCGCACACAAAAGCTCCACAGTCATTGCGCATTGACTGATATGGAACATGCTATTGTCAAAGAAGAAACGGGAAACAAGGCAAGATGCATAATAAGAGGTATGCTTTAAATTCAGAAAAATAGAGAGAGACTACATAACTGCTTCTAATGACATAATTGTGCTTTGTCTTGCACTGCAAATGTACATATAGCATTAAAATGCGACATTTGTTGCAGTATAGAGGAACTACCAAGAACAAATTAAATAATCTAGACATTCTGCTAACCTTCTTCACTTCAATCTGCCATTTTCAAGCATCTCCTCTGCTTTTCTTCTCATGCTGCTCAAGGAAATACCTGACAACAGAAGCAATTTCAGACTCTCTCTTAGTATTGTCAAGTTCTCCTGTGAAACTGCTCAAACAAATATGATGAGAGTTTTCAGTGTACTCTGTGGGTTGTTGTTTAGTTTGATCACCATGCACTATGCAAAACTTGCTGCACAGTGGAGATGACCAGCTTCACTCTGCCCAAGTTTGGCTGTCACAAACTGTCATAGTAAAACAGTCTGCTGCTCACCATATCAGCAACCTGAGAAAAAATGCATTGGCAAAGAAAACCCACTTTAACCTCATCCAGTTTTGTCCGGCTGTTTGGCTCCCATTTTCAGTGCATTGTGATGTCTGTAGAGATAGTTTACCAACACTGCTGTCCTACTAGGTGTAGTTGTGCTACAGTCTTTGTATGCCATTGTCTGGCTACTGAACAGCTCCCTCTACCACAAAATTTTGACACCGAAGATGCAATAATTTACGCCAGATTCCCAAAGATCTACTGCCTATTGTCCACACCCAGAACTCTCAAACAAATTCTTGGATGCCCTCGAATCAACCATATGCATAAACCCTTTCCAGAGTGTCAATGTTACGCTGTTTGGTGATTTCCACAGATAGCACGCCACAATTCCCAGCTAACTGACTGCTATGGGGAAGTGTTGAAGGCCTTCAATGATTGCAGATGAACCCGGTCTGCTAACAGATGTTGTAGATGGGATCTGCAATGTGATGCTTGACAATAAATCATTGCTGGATTTTCTTTTCGGTGTACAGACTCGATTGCAGGAGTGACTTCATAGAAGTAGGGAGAGAATGGAAAATACTGCTGGATTCTGTTTTGGCTAACACTCCCATATCTGGTGGCTGCAAGATTCATTGTACTCATAGCCCAATGTTGGTGGTTTGCTTGTATGTCTTCTCTGGTTATTACCATCACCATGGAGCTAATTGCCCAGAATTTGCATGAGTGCTCTTGGTTCATGTGAGAACATTGTCTTAGGTCCAACACCCGTGTACTTGGGTTGGACAATTAACTCACAAACTGGCAGGTGCCATAAAAGAATGATGCATCAGTTTGTGTGTTAAATTCCTACACCAGACTCATACCTACATCTAAAATCAATGGGATATGAACACGTTACTAGATTTGCAGACTTCCTTAGACTAGTATGAGGTAAGGATCACAAGATCCAGTCCTGAGGGAAGCAGGTATGATGGACAGACTATCAATGTGTTCAGGCTGGAGCTAGATACTTACAATTAAGCACCAATGTCCTGCTGTGCAAACAGGGAACTAGACATAGTGGGAGGTGTAAATGTCCACCTACATGGAAAAAATGACAGTGAAGTGTCTGTTCAAATCACAGTTGAAATAAATTTTATGACAATTGGAAACTGACTAATGACAAGCCAGGTCTCAACAACAAATGCCAATTGCATACACTTTGCCTAAAGTTCTGAATAGGTCCAAATCAGAGTTCTACCAAAAAGGCTTCCAAATGGAAGGGCAGATAAAAACTTGTGTTCAATGTTTCAGATTGCAAAAGTGGAAAAAAGCTAATAATTCTTTTACTAACCACAGAGAGTACATTTTCTTGCTTCCTCTGGAACAATATAAAAACCTAACCAGTCACTTAAAAGGCACTTTTATGTTGTCCCATATGTAGGTATTGAGCTTACATGTACATATGGAAACTTGTCTGCACATAGAGGACAGTATATTGAGGACTTTCTGTCTGGACATAGAGGACAGTACAATGAGGTCTTTCTGTCTGCACATAGAGGACAGTACAGTGAGGACTTTCTGTCTGGACATAGAGGACAGTACAATGAGGACTTTCTGTCTGCACATAGAGGACAGTACAATGAGGACTTTCTGTCTGCACATAGAGGACAGTACAATGAGGACTTTCTGTCTGCACATAGAGGACAGTACAGTGAGGACTTTCTGTCTACACATAGAGGACAGTACAACGAGGACTTTCTGTCTGCACATAGAGGACAGTACAATGAGGACTTTCCATCTGCACATAAAGGACAGTACAATGAGGTCTTTCTGTCCGCGCGAATGTTTTTCCTACCATACACCTTATGCATACATGTACGCAAGTTTGGGCAAATGTACGCAAACTTTCACGATATGGAGGCTAAAAAAATCAATGCTCTTGTATGTATACATGACGTATGCCAGTAGTAACCATCACTGTGGCAGATGCATTTCAGTTGAAGCTGAAACATCCATGAAAGCAAGCTTGAGCAGCCTGTAAGTGAGTCCAAAGATACCTTGAAAAAACCCTGGTCTGCACACATATTGGGATACAGAAATTCTTCACTGGCTAAATATCGAAAATTAATCATAAACGTTTGCTATAGCATGATGTTAAGTCGACATCTCTGGGGATTTTAATTGTGCATCTTCTCTTTATTGCGGAGCTATTAAGCAAGGGTCAAACTCAAGGTGTTAGATGACTCTTTACAAAGCCACTACCTTTGGAGTTATCCATACAATATAGAGAATGCTATTACACTTACCATCTTAAAAATTGCCCAATCCATCACCTGCTCGTAGTGGTTGTCTCTGACAAAGTGAAACAAGCTTTGGGAGACGACAACACGTTCCTGTATGAAATGTAAGAACGCATTTTACCATCAGCAAGCAAAGATATTTACATGCCTGGTCTGCTTCCATGCTAGTAATACAAATAGACTGTTAAGAGTAACAATTCAATTGAAAGACCAGCAATGGCAATCTAGGTTTATTTATTAGACTTTCAGTTGGGAAATTCCGATTGAAAGGGGACATTTTCTAAAGGTCACTAAAGGCATCAAAAAGGACGTCCCCTTACCTTGAAATGCTTTTTGGGAAATCGCTCCCACTGAAGGTCTTGGGCTGCCAAGATGTTGTCCATGGCCTTTGCTGCTAGTTCCCATCTTGCTTCTTCCATCTCTTCTTGGGAGACCTCTCCAGGAAATCCACAGGTCACTGATGGATTATTGCTCTCCAACTCAATAGGGAAGAATGACTCTCTCCCAAACGCAATTCTGTAAGGGCTGAACTTGGTAGAAGCACTTGGCGTAGTACGTGCAGAATACAGGCAAGCCTCCAACTTGACATCCCACTCACCTGCCTCTGTGCAAACAAGCTCCAGCTTTCTGTGGACAAGAGCATGATAAATTCAAGCAAAAAATCAAAGTTTTTCCACTTTACCCTAACTCTACCCACTCTGGTGAGTTGACCAGTCATTGCATGTGTTTCAACATGCTGAAATTTGACCCGATAAAGTGAACAGACCGCAGACAACAAAATGATATTGTCTCAAGTAACTACACTAAGGATTTTACAAGACATACCCACATAAGGGTTTGGTTCATGCACTCTTGCAAACCATTTGATTGTGGATGGTACGCTGTTGTAACCCTCTGCTGAACACCAAACTGGTTGTTCAATCTGTCAACAACCTAATGTTGAAAGAAAGGAAACGTCAGTACTACCCACTAATGGCACCGCAAGCCAAAGTGCAACAGGACAAGGAGGTTCACCACAAAGTACACAGCAAGTGCAATAGCTTACTTGATTGTTGAATTCAGAGCCAAGGTCTGTGATAATCGTGCAACTTCCATAGCGGCAGTACATCGAGTAGAGGAACTGAGCAATTGATGACGCATCTTTGCCGGTTATTGCTGCTGCCTCAGGCCACTTTGAAAAGTAATTGGTGGCTGCAATAATAAATCGATTGCCACGGGAAGTGACAGAAAGTGGCCCCATCAGGTCAACGCCCCATTGCTGGAAGACAATAGGCTTTACTGGCACAGGATGGAGCTCTGTTTGTGGTGAGCGAAAAGATGATTTTCGCTTTTGGCACTGGTGGCATGTACGTACCTGGACTGTAGACATAGAAAATGGAGCAGAGTTAAGTTTAAAATTTTAGTACTTCTCATTCAGGCAAAGTCTAAAGATTTATGAAGGCTGATGCATGAGTGTTTACTGTTTATGCAATTGTTTACTTTGGTTTTTGTAGTTGAGCTTATAAGTCCGAGTCAAAGCAAGGCTTGAGTATGATACTTCTTGGCAAGGCTGCCAAAATGGTTACGTCGGCACCAAACATGAAGCGAATAAAAAGGGAAGTCATGGGCATTATACAAGGAATGAAGACTCTTGGTGGAATTCAGATGATGGAGGAGACATTTCCCCAACCAAAACATTACGAAAGACAACAGAAAGATAAAAGAGAACAAATCATAAATGGAAAGAAAATAGGAATTGATTAAAGACAGATTAGATAGGAATCTACTCAAGCAAGAATGTTCTTGCATGTGTACAGGTGATTTTGTTTCACACACTGCACAAGCGCGGCAGCATCTCAAATAATCAGCTGATCAAAGTGTTATTTCTGCAGCAGCAGCAACATCCAACCTGAATGAAGCATTGGTAATTAGCATCAGTTTAGGAAAAAAGTGAGGAGAAAACATATTTATTTATCAAATTCATGTACAGTGCAATTTCAAAGCTGTATTAGGTTTTCCTCTAAAACAAAACGAAGCCATAATTGCTTTCTCAAGACAACCACCTGCCTTACCCATTCAGCAACATCTTTCTCAATGCCTATCCAATAATAACGTGCCTGCACCCGGAGGCGAGTGTTTCTTGTACCAGGATGAGCTACAGTTGAAGAGGAGTGGCACTCTTACAAAATCTCCTTCTTTCTTTTTTCACCAATGATCACTATCATAGAGCGATCACCCTAATGTGAAGCAGGAGAAGAAAGAGAATTTGCAACATGAGCTGATGACTAAATCTATAAGCTACATAAGTTGGCAGACAGAAAGAGAGGTAGGCCAGGGACACAAAGACTAGCTACTGAAAAAAGTGAGAGCAAAGAACAGTATTGTACCCCTCTTCCTACGAAAAGCAAGCCGTCGGTCTTTTCGTCATAGCAGAACTGCCTTGCCCTAAGAATCGCCACACGTTTACTCGCTCACCCTTAGACAACCCGGGTGGGAAGAGGGATGTTCGGCCATCGAACTTCTCTCCACGAACTGAGTAGACGTTCCGCAAATGACGCAGAATGGAGCTCATCACATCGTCATGAGAGCTCCTTCGTTTCCCCAGCTCATCCATTTCCATGTCGCTGTCAGAGGTTCTCCCTTTCCCAGACTCCTGCATTTCACCATTGGCACCAGTTGTGGTTGCGTGTTGCTCTCTGTTTCGAAAGCGACTACCCCCTGTCATTTTAGGCTAGGCACGCCCTGCCTGTTTTGACTACTCCTGCTATTTTAGGCAAGCCCAACAGATTTTGTTCCAAAATCTTTATTCATTTATTTTACCCAAGTCCCTCAACTGATAGCGAGATCAACTCCACATATACCAGCTCTTAAGTTTTCTTGAAATTTTCTCCTGTGGCTAGCAATGTATTAGCCATGGCAGCACAGACTGTATCACATTCACTCATTTATAAATTATAAATTATAAGTTATAATTAGGGTCTATATAATAGAGAAGGGTGTATTTGGTCTTATTATTTTGGTCTTAAAAATCTAGTTTACTTACTTACAGTTCTTGTGCATTACTCCCAGTATTCCTCCTCATTATCACTCTTTCCAGCTCTATCCATTTCCTTCAATTTCTTAAGCTTTGCACTTCTTTCTTAGTCTTTGCACATCAGTTTAAGCCTTTCTTTGCTTTGGCGACAACCTCATTTCATGTGTACACCAGGGAATATTTTGTTGTATGTGGTTTAGTTTTGCCTTGATTGAACCACAACTTTATAACCCTGATTGGGAAATGTTTTTAACATATTTTCTAAGTAAACATTTTGTGCAAACTGTTAGGAGTTCCTTTCTTTTGATTCAATGGGTCACCCTTGTGTTAGCTGCTTACCTGAGGGTGAAGAAATCAGCGAAGCACCTTGTGGCACTTGTGATGAGAGAAAATCTCTCCTTGACAAGAAAGGCAGACTGGTAGACGACAACTTTGCAGTGCGTACTGAAATCAACAAACTCAAATGTTCACAAACAACATGTAGGTAAATTTCATTCACTGGTCCGTTTTGTCTTTGTTTTTTTTTTTCAATTGGCATGACCAGTGCAAGAAGGGTTGAAGGGACATGACCTTGGAACCATCACTGATCACTCAAAATATTTCGGACAAAGAAATCTGCATTTTTTGAAAATAATTTGCTATGAAACATTTTTTACTTATTGTCATAGATGCCCATGTGAACTCTTTTGAAATTGCTATAGTAACTGAGAGTTGAGATAGTTTCGATAACAATCTTTTTTATGGCATAACTGCAGCAAACAGTTCTTTCCCCAGTCAACTGGATCTGGCCATACAGCTATAATCAGTCAAATAGTCTCCTTTCATTTACTGAGTACGGCTATACACACAACGCTGTCATTGAGTCAGTAAGATGAAATGAAGTTCAAAATCATGGTGAGTAAATTTGTTATGTCATAACATTGTTGGTCAAACTGTAGGGTTGTCTGTTTCTGCTCTGCATGCGTTCACAGTGGTCACCCATGGACATTCCTTTGCCAGATGACATTTGCGAGCAATTCCACTCTGTTGTCCACCTCAACCAGCCGTACATTACTAGTTGCTCCAAGTCGTCCTGCCGCATCATGATGAGGTCACATAATAAGTAAGACTGAAAACAGCTGCAGCCACCAGCTGACACCGACATATGTGAGGGTCTTCTCAGTCACCATGGTAACCTATACTTGCTATGACCATCCACCACAGCTGACCCCTAGAAGCACACCGTGCTGTACTGGTTCATTGAGTTGACTGAAAATGGCCAGCAGCCGGCTTGGACACAACTACCAATGGACACTCTAATAAATAGTAGTTACTAGCTTTGAAGATAGTTTGCTAATGGTTGGTGAGTGAGACATCAAGACCTCACTTGTGCTAGTCAGTGAGTCAGTGAGTACTCTTTGCAGAATAGTTGTTGGCTGAAAGTAAGCAACTGGCCTCAACTACTAAACCCAGCTGAAGCACCCCATGCGGTTGTTCTGTACAATTTTTTATGCCATGCAGTAGATGGGACACTAGCACAGTCCTAGACACACCGTATGGTATTTGTTGAGCATTTGTCATTCATGGCCACGCAGTTGTGGCTGACGGAAGGAGCACTAATCGCACCCTGCAAACTGGAGTTTTCATTTACGAGGTTTGTTATCAGTGGTACAGTTGCAACTACAGCAAGGTCACGACCATCGTTGACATCAAGGGTAGTTTGTTATCTTTTGGTGGGGCTTAGAGCTTGGTAAATGGAGTAAAATGACAGAATAGTTAATTCTATAAGAAACTGTTCATTTTCTACACTCCGACTACCATGTGTCCATGTGTAGAAGATGTGGCTCTCTGAAAGGCCATTGGTTGCTTACTTTGATCTGCCTGTTTTAACTGGTTTTTAAACCCCCCCCCCCCCCCCCCCCCCATTTTGGGAATATAGTGAATGGTGGCAGATACGTCAGTCTATTTCCCTCAATCCAGCCCTATGGCGTTGCATATCCAGAATGTACATTTTATTTGATTTGCTATCTGTTATTATATTACTATTAAAATCATTATAACCCCACCATAGGTTGCAATTGTACTTCAGTAATTGTGCAATACGATTGCTATTGTGCAAATTCGTGTCACGAAGGAAATATTGCTTCTTGCGATCTTCTATGGCGAAAGGCTTACAATGGGCAGTTACTAGTAGTTGTGGACCTCGTGTGACGTATGCCCACCTTTAATCATGTACGTCCTGGGGACGGAATCCTTTCACCACTTGCCCGGGTAGTGGTATTATCTTCAAGAGCCGTCATCCGCTTGAGTGGATCCATCTTCAGATTCTCATCAATTGGTTTTCACGGATCATCTCACCAAGCATCGGTGCACACACTAACAGCTATACGTTGATTGCTTTCGAGCCTTGCTCAATCGCCCGCATGTAAATCCACAGTAGTACAAGGGTAAGCCCACCACCACTGATCACAGTCAAATAACAGAGCCAAAATATGCCTGTCATCGACGAGGAAAGCACGATCCTGACCGGGTTATTATTAATTAATTAACAATTACGACACCATCCCAACTCACCGACCATAAGAAAGAAGCACTGACACTGGACCAGAAGAAAGGAAAACTTCGGGCAGCGCAACTGGAGATCGAACCCAGGGCCTTTCGTATTGCGCACGAATGCTCTGAGCACTGAGCTATCATGCCACAGCCACGACTACACGAACAATCCCACCTCCAGTACCAATGCCAGCGCTATATTACCGGGTGACTGCAATGCCGCAGTCGACGTAGACCGACAATGACCGACACCATGCGGTGTACGGATTTGCACGGATAAATCGACGAGGAAAGCACGATCCTAACCGGGTTATTAACAATCACGACACCATCCCGACTCGCCGGCCATAAAAAAGAAGCGCTGACACTGGACCAGAAGAAAAAGAAATCGAAAAATTCGGGCAGCGCAACTGGGGATTGACCCCAGGGCCTTTCGTATGCTGTCCTCCTTGTTTATTCCGTAGACGGAGGACACAACTCTGGGAATCTTGCCAGATTTTGGACGACTTTCACTAACCGCAACCCTCGTATGTTCATGCCAACAGTCCGTTGCCAAGGTTACACGCCCACAGAGTGTCACGCCAACAGAGCTGAACACGTGCAGTGTGTGATTGCTTTGCCGCTAGTGGTCTTCCGTGATGCATGTACAGTACGCATGATTATGTCAAAATCCCCGTTGGTCTACCTGCTTGAGGCGTTATATGCTGCTTCCTATGCATATGCTGTCAACTCGCGAGGCTCGCGCTGTCATACAGAGCCCATCACAAGCCCAGGTGCGATCCTTATTCGTGGCTCATCCACTCACCAAGCGACTGTAGAAGCTGGCAGTTGTGTGCGAAATAATCCCTTGTTATTGGTAGAATAAACCACCGCGCTAGCTCCAAGCTGTCGTATTTAAGCTTTGGCAAACGTAGCGCGTTGCTCCATTCAGAGTTCGCCACGAGCCAGACGTTGATACAGAGCTTGCACTGGTCTTTGTTTTTTGCCTTCTTCTGTGCCTTCGGAAAAACCTTTGTCTGCCGACGCTTGCAGGGGGACGATCGATGAAGTAGCTTGTCCAGAGCACGTGCTCACGAATCACGATTGACTCATTACAGCGCTCGACACTCGACAACTGCGACCTGTTGGCGTTATGCGCCGCGGCTTGTTTCACGCTGTAGGCATACTTGGCGCAGTCGGTAGGAAGGTAAGCTGTTTGCGTGTACTGGTATCTGTAGCTCGAGCCGATGCCCTCGGGGAACATTCGTAGTGAACACTCGTAGTCACTATGGCTATAGGAATGTAATTCTAAAGAAAGTCTGTGAAACGGTCATTGACCGTAGTCCCTTCCGCTGAGAAGACCCATGAACGAATTGGTCGTCGTTCGGCTCATTTCATAATCGAGTGCACGTAATCGCGAGGTGAACGTTGGAACATGTACTCACGTAGGAGACATACTATACAGCTGCTTACACGGGGGTTCAGCGGTGTTTACCCTAAAAACCATAGCACGTGCTACTGATGCTGTCGATAACCACTAGCCAATCCAGGAGAGGAACTCTGCGTCGATCATGTCACCTCTGAGTGATCGATCCAAAGTGCACCTAGCCTTTAGCCGATTAGATTGAGTCGCTGCGCCAAGGAGTGGCTCTGGGCGTTTTGCGGTCCAAATCAGGGGGCAGGTGAGCAGACTAGCTTGTTTGGCAAAGCTAACAGTAGCAATCCACCCGCACGCACAGCGCGTGCTACATCAGCCTCTATCAAAAGTGCTGCTATACACGTAGCGTTTTCGCATACACTTAGCATTGGCATAATACACGAGGGGTACATGATCGTGATTCGATACTTGAAGTATGCTCTGCAGACATCCTTCATGAGAATGCTGGAGGCAGCGGAAGGGCAGCAGAGTTAAAAAAAAACATATGCGGTAGACAGAAGGAAAGGAAAAATGGACAACCGGAAACCTTAGACAGGGAATTTCTGAAAAAAACCATGACTGGCTTGGAGCAGAGAAGGCAAAATATGATCTACAAAATTGAAGTTGCTGATAGGTGAGGAATGTGGGTTTCTGCAGACATGACAACTGCATCAGCCACTGTCAACTTGACCATCCCTGAGAACGAAATTCAACTGACTTCTATTCTACTTGGCGAAGGTGCCAACGCCAAGGTCTTCAAAGCAAAATGGGGAGGAGCCACGGTTGCCGTAAAGTGCCTCCACGAGCATTTTCGCTCACTCTCTGTATCTGCTGAGTCAGAGAGCGAACGAATGGATGAGCTATTGAGCCTGTTTCGCAAGGAAGCTCAGGCTATGTGTGGTCTTCTACACCCTCACATCGTGCGTCTGTTCGGTGTGTACGCACCTGGGACACGTCATGTTGGTTTGGTAATGGAATTAATGGCTACGTCACTCCACGATAGAGCGAAAGAAGATCCTGCGCTGTCATCGCGTAGTATTACCCACATTCTCCATGACATGACGTCAGGTTTGGCCTATTTGCACAAGCGCAAAATTATTCATCGAGACGTTTCTCCGCGGAATACTCTGCTGATAGAAGACGGAGCTCAGTGTCGGTGGATCGCAAAGCTATCGGATTTCGCCACAGCCAAAGCTGTCTACACAGTCGGCTTTGACCAGTATAGCGGAAGTTCCGGCTACTTTGGTACCATTGCATATCTTCCATACGAGGCGCTGGACAAAAACCCGCGGACCGGCAAGCTCGAGTACAGTTGCGCTATTGACGTTTACGGTGTTGGAGCTGTTGGGCTCTACGCTGTGCTTCACAAAGAGCCAGGCTGTACTCCAAACGCCAAATCATCCTATCTGGCACTCATCCAGTCTGACAATGTTCTGTACAAGGTGTTGAGTGAGTGTTTGGCCGACGCACCAGCAGGACGGCCGTCAAGCGCAGCTTTACAAGCCTGCCTGGAAGGCCTTCTGACGTCATGGGACCACTGTGCACCAGACGAGCCTTCTGGGAGCGCCAAGGTCAGATGAGAATTTTGAATTTGAATAAAAGCTCAGAATATCCCCAGTATTCTCTTCAGACTACATATGACACAACACACACCGTTAAATGCATCTTCTAGAGATGACTTCTTCATTTCCTAACACCTTCTGTAAAAACCTTGCCCCTAAACCCTTGAACATCACAACTTGCATGAGCTATTTCATGATTTTCTAGCACCTTCAGCACGTTTTCTGAAGACGCCATTCCTGATAACTCACTATGGTGTAGTAATTCTCACGGCTAGTGAAAGCATAGATTTTAAACAAACCTGATCAAGTCTTGAGTTCACGAGGCAAAGTGTTGTGAAAAAAGTTTTTGGTGGGTGTAGTGAAGTACCCATATCATCAATTTCTGTTCCAGCAAGGTCTGTTGTTCAAGAAAAAAAAACAATTCTCCATTCAAGTTTTGTCTTCAAGGGTTGAACAGTTTCCACTGCATTTACTTTGTGATTTGCTCTGAAAAGATCACTCATGTGTTGGCTGTTTACAGAAGTGTAGCGGACTCAGTAAGGAACCAGTTGACATCCAGAGGGTGCTTGAAGATAATATGACTCTAGTAGAAGAAAAGCGAGCTCTCCATGAACAAAGAAAAGCGTTGCTTAAGGAAAGATCTGCTTGGAAAGCTGACAGAGAGAGTCTGATTTCGCAAAGGAACGCTCTTCTAAGAGAAAAACAGAAATTGATATCTGAGAAGTCCACCCTGGCTACTGAGAACAACATGCTCAGACGTTTACAGAAAACCAACGCAACTGCCAAGAGAACTTCACTTACTACTAGTGAGCATTGTCAGAAAATGGATCAGTTGTAATCAAAAGAGTTGAGCTTCATCAACGCAATTGATAACAAACGCAGGTGGTTTTTGGCATTACATGTAAAACAAGAGTGCTTGGTGCTTTTAATTTTAAAGGCATCATTATGCACTGCTGAGGATTCATTCAACATTTCATAGGAAATAAAATATAGTCCTTGCACAGGAAATGTATGTATGTCAATAATTAGCATCTATATTCGCACGATTTTGCAGTTCCACAGCAGCACTGTAAACTGAACACATGCAGCTTCATCCCATGGCTTTTCTTACTATTCTTGTCACGACTGCAGTGAGCAGTTCTGCTGCTACTCAGCGAGATCCAGCGCTAGCTCTGCAGTCGAAATCAGGCCACACCGCGTATTTCATAGAGAAAGTACGACAACACGACACATCCATGAAATCGGTGAGAGGTTCACAGAGACAATGTGTAGTTGTATCGTGCAGTAGTGTTCAACAATTGTTTATCCGATTGTCTGAGGGTTTGTCAAAAAAAAACTGAATCATTTCATCGTTGGATGTGGCTGTAGTATAAATCAATAAACATACTGGTATATGGGAGGCTTGAAGAGCTCAAGCATTCAGCAGTCCATTGCATTTCTATAGAATCAAAAATACACTGTTCACAAAGTCTGTTGGCTCCTGAAAATTATTACTAAACACACTGCATCAGTTGGTTATGAACCTGCAAGCAGCATACACTGAAACTTTTTAACTGTATTGTCTATTTGTCTTTCCCCAGACTGGATTTTCCCGGCTATTTGGTCCTAAGTCACGGTCTCCATTTGGTCAGGTAAGACAGTATGACAGTGGAGGGCATGTGATCAAACTTAAATTCATGGTTAATAAGGATATTTATCCGGATTTACATTTTGTTACTGTTGTTTGTCATGTAACGGCAAGAAAATCAAAATTTTTCTGTACACAATTTCAGGAAGATTGTGTAAAGCTGATTTTTTGCTTTTCTCTTCTGAATTTGTTGACAGTGGCAATTTGTGGACACATACTTGCCCCCTGACATTGCCAGTTCCTTTTACACCGCAATCCACCTCGATCAGCTGTACATTGCTGCTCGCTCCACGTCTTCTGGCTGCATGGTAATGAGGTCGTGTGATAAGCGAAACTGGCAACAATTGCAGGCACCACCTTACACCTTCTCATGCCAGGGTCTTCTTAGTCACAGAGGCAAGCTATACTTCCTGGCATCACCATGCAAGGCAGTTGATCCAAAGCTTTTTTCCGTACTGTATGAGTATGTCCAGCAAACTGATAAAGGCCAGGATGCAACCTGGAGAGAAATGTCCAACGGACGCTGCCACAAAACCCAGTTAGACAGAGCATTTTTTGCTTCAGGAGACAGTTTGCTGCTGGTTGGAGGATGGGATGGGAAGAATTCACTCACACTGGTCAGCGAGTATTCCCTGCAGAAAAATTGCTGGTTGGACGTAAGCACCTGGCCTCCTCTGCCAAACCCTATTGCCGGACTCCAGTCAGTAGTTCTTTCTGATTTTTTCTATTTCTTCGGTGGTGCCCTGATCTCGCAAAGGAAGAACACCAACAATGCAACAGTATTGCGGCTTAGCATCGAGTCAGACAGCCCATGTCGCAGGTGGGACGTCAACATGTTCCCAGACCTCCCCTTTGGAGAGTGTGGAGCCTGTTGTGTTTACAACCATGCAGCCATCGCAGGAGGGGTGAGCTCTGATCGCACAAGGCAATGCCAAGTTTTTGTCTTGGATGCAAGTCGTGAGCAGCAATGGCTGGAGCTTCCATCGTTGCGGACAGCGAGATCTCGACCATCATTGATATTCTTTAAAAGCAGTTTGCTTGCATTTGGCGGCAATTTGGGGAAGACAGGTGGTTGGAGCAATGTAGTGGAAGAGCTCGTTTTGTCATGAAGTAAAGTCCCCAGAGTGAGCTGCGTGGCTACTCTTACTTCTTTACACTCTGAAGGCCCTGCAGCGGATGGACAGTGTGGTTATTCAATGTTCCATTCCCTGGCAGGCTATACATAAACTTTGACACAATACGTCGCAAAGCAATCTTCTCTCTCTAGATGTATTATTAATTTTTTTTGGTGGGTATTAATTTCAATATCAGCTTGTGAATGGGCCCTTGCTCTTTATACTAACAAATTAGTAACAATAGTAGCATAGTCAGTAGAGTTGCACTCCTTTCATTACCTATGTTGTACCACTATCATTCTTCTCTAACAGATACTTGATACTCTTCTGTTATCTATTCCGCCACGGCATTTCTAATCTCTTTCACAATCTTGTGTGCAACTTCAAGTGTTTATAAGGGTTGATATTTCATCTTCCTTGTTAATTGATACTTCCATGCATCTTCTTACTCTCTCTCTCTCTCTCTCTCTCTCTCTGTCTCTCTCTCTCTGTCTCTCTGTCTCTCTGTCTCTCTCTGTCTCTCTCTCTCTCTCTCTCTCTGCCTCTTTCTCTCTGTCTCTCTTTCTCTCTTTCTCTCTTTCTCTCTTTCTCTCTCTCTCTCTCTCTCTCTCTC
>JAOWAW010085996.1:0-16112 GCA_028565695.1 Nicola tetela
GAGAGAGAGAGAAAGAGAGAGAGAGAGAGAGAGAGAGAGAGAGAAAGAGAGAGAGAGAGAGAGAGAGAGAGAGAGAGGGAGAGAGAGGGAGAGAGGGAGAGAGAGAAAGAGAGAGAGAGAGAGAGAAAGAGAGAGAGAAAGAGAGATTCGTCTGTCTGAGGTTCATCTGAGCTACAACTAGAGTGCTACAAACACGAAAGAGAGAAGCTCAAAAGAACGACCGCTTGTTTCGATTACATATTTGTTAGCAGAAAGTAAATTTCACTGTGTGAACCGCTAGCAGAGCCATAGTTAGAAACATATTCGGAATAGAGAATGCCATTATCTGAAAACTCTGCTAATTTTACTCTCTATGTGTATGACCTGCCGGATCAACGAAACCGCGAGTTCTCTCATGATTCACACCAAGTAAATTTAGGTCTGGTTCCTAGTCAGAGTAAATGAAACCTATGCACTGTAATGCCATGCATTGGTAGCAAGTTTCTAACATTCTAGCAACGAATAGCTATAAACTATTAATTTACATTCTGTAGTAGGTCAGTATTCTAGGCCACTACCCCTGTGATCTCCCTGTCTGAAAGACGACCTCTGACAATGACGACAAAATAGTGATCTACCTAGAGGCGGAAATTCCAACAAGTAACTTGCACCTGTTGCCACGTTAACTATTCAAGTACGCGTAAAAGTTGATAATTGTGTAACTTAGGATGTCTGGAACCCATAAAAATTCACCGCAGCTTAGCACTGTCAGTCTCACATATGGCAAATTATCTGTGAACATTAAATGGACTCCAGTTCAGAGGATCTAAGACATGGACAAAGAAGTTTCCACCTTGCGAAAAAGAAAGTTATCTATGTCCATATTTAACATGCATGAAAACACAATGATTCCCTATTGGCAACTATTAGTACGAGAGACATGCATTCGTAGCATGGGATGATAAAATCTTTCCGACAATTCGTCCTCCAGGAATCGTTCCGAAGTAGTTAGCATAAAAACACAGCACCCGTTACGTGACTAGGGCAGTAGACTTTGAAATCTGCACATGGACAACAGGCATGGGCGGAAATCTACCGAAGTATCCGCCTTACCCCTTCACTAAATCAGACTTTATTCAGGAAAATCGCCCACAACCGCCCCGAGGAAAATCCTTCTAAATCCCAATGTTCTAGGTCTATTTTGTCGATTTTCAAGAAAAGCATGCACAAACAACTCTATCTCAGACAGTTCAACTCATGGATTAACTTTGGACACTTCTACTCCCAAAACTATCACATCAAACAGCATCTGCTTTATATTTCTTCCGATAGATAACACTAAATTTGGTTGGTAGTGCAATTGCAATAGCCGTCGGTAATGCTGACCTTGGCCCCATGACTAGAAACATGTACACACAATCACTCGTAGCTAAAATAGACTACGTTGTTCATGGCAGCTTGGGTATATATATATAACGCTGTTGTCGGTGGGCAGCAGTAGCAATGAACAATGAAAAGTTCTCGGTGAAAGGAAGGGGAAGCTCTTTGTGGAGATTGAGAACGA
Source organism: Nicola tetela (assembly GCA_028565695.1). NCBI lineage: Eukaryota > Metazoa > Porifera > Calcarea > Clathrinida > Clathrinidae > Nicola > Nicola tetela. Next base: position 1,544 of record JAOWAW010085996.1, read on the forward strand.
AAAGCTGGATCAGGAAGAGCTGTGTTGGAAAGCAGCATAGCTGTAGGGGTAGGAACACTGTAGCATAGCTGTTTGTCTTCTTGCCCACTGGCCATTACTGACACATTGCGAACGACTTCGATAGGAATTCGAAGACTGCCGGTTTGCAGGCTTGGCTGTAACATTACCATCTGTGCATTTGGAGCCAAGTGTCTCAGCCAAATTGGAGATTAGCACAGACATGAGCATTCCACCGCTAGCGCCTCATGCTTTTGAAATTGCAGAGAGGAAGAAAGACTAAGGCCACAGTAATGGATTGCGATTCAGAAAGTATGGTGCTCAGTGAAGGCAGAGATGGCAAAGTGGTGCGACAGGTGTGCATCTACAGCAACCGTACAAGTTCTCTAATATTCTGATTAGAGAAAATGACTCAATGACCAAGTTCTACACCGGACCTTCCAGTCTACTGTGTGCTCAGCGCGTATCTACTAGACATGTTACACGTTCACTATAGTGTCATGGAAACAAAGGACACTCGCTAGCGGCCAATTTTGGCCAAGTGGATAGAAAATCTCTCGAGCAAGCAGGTGTGAACAGAGGACCATTTTTTTGGCATTGTTGTGGTCTTTAAGCCTGGATCTGCATTTTGAGGATCGACCGTCGTTAATCCAGCACTTGTTAATCCAACACCCTTGAAACCCGGCATCAGTTTCTATGAAACGGACCTAAAGCATTGGTTTTGCCCTCGTTAATGCGGTACCCTTGGATTCCCCCTACAACAGTCAATTATTCACATCAATGACAGAAAATGTATGTATTTTCCCTCGTTTATCCAGCAGTATCCGGTGGCCCCAGTTCACAGTGCAAGACATGACCTATTTATCTTCCTAACATTACCCGTTCCTCACAACACTTATGTAAATTCAATTTCGTTTTACACTTCTTTCTCAGCCCTCTTTGGGTTCTCCATCTTGGCCTGTACTGTGCTATGTTGGTGTGCACTGTGGGTTTACTTGTTAACGTGGCAGGAATTGATCACCCTTGTTAATCCAGCACCCTTGTTCCTCCAACACCCTTGATAATCTAGCCCAATTTGCCTGCTACAAACACTGCTCGATTAACAAGGGCCGACGGCACTGTTGGCGTGCTTTCCTCCTGTTTCTGTCTCTTTACTACTGATATTTTTCCCCATGTTTCTGAAAGCATATAGAATGCTTTAAAGTCAAAAACCAAAAATCGAAAAAAATTGCGTTAGGTCCCTTTTCGCGTGAGGCGGCTCCTATATGAATCCCGAGTTGGCCAGGTGTTGAATTGGACAGTTAAGTCTAAAAGGCACCTAGGGAGGGTACGTGTGACTATGCTTCTGCGGTGGAGCCGCCTTAGACTACTTCAGTCAAACTCTAGAATGAGCCAAACAGCACTTCCCCTTTCTAATCGAATGAGCACCTGAGCGAGAGATCGCCTGAGCGAGCGACCGCCACGCTGATAGTAGATTGGTCCACCGAGCGGTTCGGAACTGTATTTTTTTATGTTCTCTGATTGATTTATCTAGAAGTCCGGCTAGCACTCTTCAGTAGAACCCACTTTACTACCCATGTCATAAACAGTTTATCTGGAGGACAAAAGCTAGCTAACGGCCCACATCGTGCATGACTCAAACTGGATAATGGGCCCTTCATCTGTATGTCAGTAGGTGCACACTGTCGCCGTAATTTATTGACTGAATCCCATGTAGGTTAGCGTTAGAGATCTACAATATGCAGACGGCACTTCGGGAGGCGTACTTCGCTGTATATTACACATGGGCACACAGCTAGATCACTACTGGCCATGAGCAGGTAGCCACATATGCACACTTAGGGTTCTAAACAGACTTGGAAAATTCTACTGAAAACAATGAACATGGAAGCTAGAAGTCCGTTCCGAAGGTTGCGGAAGCCTAAAAGTGCCTTGTGACTCCTGCTCAGAAAATAATATGAAATACCGTATTTCGGCATATAAAAGACGGAGTTCGATTAAAAAGGCCACGCTTGAATAGAAAACCGGATCGAGATGGATTTGAAAAAATTAGAGATCGTGCTCGAAGAGTAGATCGTGTCTTCCTCTTGACGTACATGCGTATTATACGTTCAATCTCATACGCGTGAGATGCGTTCTTCAATGTCGCATTTATGTATTGTACGGTCTATACGAGCATGGTCGTTAATTGAAATACGGTCTATCATTTGAGAAAGACCATTCACGCTGAGAGAATCATTACCCCACATTATCTCATTTTTCGCTCCGGCTAGGAGCGCACAGAGGACTCGAACCTGTGGCAACCACGCGCCTAGCCGACCTGGCAGTTGGTCGAGCGGTGAAGAGAGTGAATCTCGTTCTATTAGAGGTGAACTTCTTTAGGAGCATCCGGAACTTGAATAATTGTCAAAAGGAAGGCTGGATCGTTTCATTGAGCGACACAAACTAGTCGGAAGGCGCACTACCACCGTTTCCCAGAAGACTCCTGATACGGACTATGTCGAAAGGGTTAGTGATTTCATCTTGTATGCAAGGAAGATTGTCCAAGTTGAAGAAATTGAAGCTTGTGCTGTGTATGCCATAGCGCTTTACGGCTAGAGCCTGCTGCCTCAGTTACCATTGCCCCTATTGGAGTCCGTGACGTTAGTGTAAGAGGAGCTAGACGTGACCAGCTACGTATACGCATCACTGTCGGCCTCACCGCCAAAGCAGATAGCTAGAAGTGTATGCCCTTTGTGCTCCTCAATTGGAAATGGCAGACAAGGACAGAGGAAAACTAACAAGCTGGGCAGGACGTACATGGATGAACGGAAAGCTCACAGTAACCTGTCTCCAGCAAACACTTGACCCCATTTCTTCCACGAACGTGTGCCGGCGTGGGATTCATTCTGTTGTCACATCTATGACTAAACCCAGGCTGCCCAGAACTCGCTGAAACTCCTCACCATCATTGTACTAGGAACCTGCAGGAAATTTGTGCAGCTTGCGGATCTCTCCTGGAATACGCCATTCCTACAACGAATCCAATAATAAAATGACAACTGGTTGTGCTCAAACAATCCTCCTCCATCGCACAACAGGTGGCAATCTGAAATCCCCGAGACCTGAGGCCTACTTCAGGTGGGTCTATGATGCTAGGATATCTGTGTCTGCAGAATTCATTCGGAATTCTCAATGCAGAAAATCCCTGGCATGTGATGTTGCCAGTGGTTATCCATAGGTTATCTGTCACCCATGCCCACAACGAAGAAATGTGTCTCATCAGAAGAAAGCTTTGGGTGCTAATTCTGCACCAGAGGTGGAAGGTCGCAATACGAAGGAGTCCGGCAGTGAAACTGAGGACATGTCCTCCAATGCGAATTGATATGACTCATCATGATAGCAGTTGTTTTGACTCTATTATTGTTTGGACTCTCATTTCTGTTTTGTCCCTATTGCTGTACATAAAGTAAATAAGAGACAGTCCATGCTGTGACATAAAGGCTGTGAAAAATGAAAGACCGTTCTCAAATTGAAGACCATGGGTCAGAAGGTTTGGCAAAGTTATAGATCGGTCTATATTTGCGGAAAAATGGTAAGGTCTATTGAAGAAAGAGGTTATAGCTGTAGGTTTGTGGGCTGACTGCTGAATCTCCTCTGCATACAGCTAGTGAAAACGCACATACAGAAGTGGTTATTCTGTGTATCTCACCTGGATCAGCTGTACATCACTTGGTGCATGAATGGGATTTTTTTATGATTACGACGTAGACTAGACAAAAGACTTTGAAATGTGCAGATAATCTGGTGTGCACGTAGATTTTCAGAGCAGTTCAATATCGTACATGTGTTTGTGAAATTGAAGGAATGTGTTGCATGTGTGTCGACAGAATGGCACAACTCCTCTCAATAAAGCCTCTTGGAGAGGGCATACAGACTTGTGTTCTGCTCTGATATCAGCTGGAGCAGAGATCGACAAGGCCGACAATGTGAGTAACGATCGTTTCAATTGTAAATACAAAGTACCTAGTGAGAACGAAACCTTAATAACGCTGGCAATTGATAGAAAGAGAAAGTAGATAGCATCAGTGGAAGAAATCCTCACAGACCGCGAGTTGTAGTACAATGATGGCAAAGTATAATGGAGGCTTCTTTGGCAGATGCTGAGAGTGTGCGGCAGAAGTGGTGAGTTTATTTCACGAGTCATTATATATGACAAAGCAAAAGCACTGTAAATGGCGCTATTCCGTGTGACTCATCTTCGGCTAACTGCTAGACTAAGATTTACTTCCGTCACACAGAGCGCATGTAGAAGTGCAAATTTAGGAGAACACTTGAACGTATAGAGTTGCCACACAGATGTGTATGTCATCTAAGTGAGGTAGAGTTTATTTATGGTAGGTGAGCAATGAATAATTAAAATTTATTTTGGTGAGATAAGAGACAAAAGCATAGTTGTACGGAATTGATCATAGGAGTTGGTTAGTTAGAAGTCATAGCCAGATGAAGAGAGCTAACTCTTTTATTAAACAATTACTTCTTTCCTAACTTTAAACTTGCAGAGGATTAGAGCATATTTGCGCGGGCTACCCAACTACCTAAACCATTTGTCAACTGCCTAGATGCTATGGAAATTCGCCATTTCACTCTGTTACTTTAGGAATGTCTAGTGTGAAGGCAAACCCCCGCCAATCTGGTACTCTCAGGTAATATGTTACAAGTGCTCGACGACGCTAGACTAGTTCTTCGTCTCCAGCAAGAGTACAATACAGGAATTCCGTGGAAAGAGAGAAGGAATCGGATGTTAGTCGCTGTAGTGTGGAAGAATTTAGCACTCCGTCTACTGCTTGGTATCCATGTACTTCTAGATGCACCTCGGGCCATTACCAGACACCACATAGCCAAACACACAACCATACTTTTCGTTAAATTCAGAATCTAGAACTAGCTCTGGTGTTCTACATTGTAAAGTGATGCTAATTCAACTACCATGATCATTGTGAGAACCCGGTTAAGTGCCAAATCCTATAGATTCCTCATATCTGCATTCAAGGCTTCAACACATAGAAAATTAATTGTATTTGATAACTTCTGAAACTTACAACATATCCTTATTATGCACTACACAAATTTAATGTAAATCAGGAAATCTCTGCGAGCCCTTAACAACTCACTTTTCCTCTTTCATAGCATATACTCTGTTGTGCACGATGGTGACTGTCCTATTCCTGCTATACCTTCGCAGCTGTAGTTCCACATTTACCTTACACTATATTTTTTGCATGACCCTACCAAGTTTAATCACGTCGGGCATCTCTGGTCTGCATGCTCCATTGCCGCTGAGGAACAGTTTATAGATACTTCTCAGTTTCCTGATGTAGTAATTCTACACCATTTGGCCATATCATTCGTTAGACTAGCTTCTAGTTTCAAAACCCAGTGTTTACAATCTCAGCCATTCACCTCTACCCTCAGACTCCGAGGAGCCACTTCTTCATCGCACTGTCCACTGCTGTACTCATTCCGGACAGACTATTTCATCTTACAGACATCTTCCAGTCGCTAGATCTGCATTGTGGTGTCGACCTGCGAGTATGAACATTACAGAAATGCTGTCGGTCTGTGATGCTGTCGTTAGCTGTGCCTCTATCTAGCGTTTTGAGGATAGGGTTCAGCACCTCAGATCTTGCCAGTTACACTGTCTAACATTTCGAAGTCTGACCAATTAATCCGAGCTAGGTGTAGAGTGCCAGTCCTGAAGAGCCAAAAGCTTTCACTGCTGTGCCTCTTACAGAGGTTCTCTGTGCCTTATTTGTAATTGAAAATACCTAATCCTAGGCATGAGTCTAGCGGCATCGCTGCTATTTCGCCCATAGGCTGTTAATGCCGACAACCGAAGCTGCCCGGTCGAGGTAATTTTTCTTGAAAGTTAACTAAATAGACCTAGAACAATGGGATCTAAATGTATAGTCCGCGGAGCTGAGGAGAATGTCTTTCAGAACTGAAACTGAACTTGTGTAGGTGTAACGCAAGGTCTAAGCAGGCGCAAAGGAAGACCAACTCCGTGGCTAGGTAGGGGCAACTACGGGGCCAACGCTAGGGGAACGCAGAAGCTAGAGAATGGCAATTCAGGGGCAAGGCTAGGGCAAGGCAGATATTTCGGTTTGTTCCGCCTTGGTCCGTTGACCATGACTTATCTACATACCGATATGTGTGCAGTATTCACAGTTGTCTGTTCTAGCTACGTCACGTGTGCTGTGCGAATGTTCTAATTGCTAATGAATGTGTGCTAGAGGACAAATTGTCCACATGTATAACTCACCGACTGCTAATTTATGCTGTTAGCGCGCTTTTCCCGGGTGTCCGGCTATGTAGTATTTACTCAGACTATATACATTCTGGTGTGACTAAATTGTTCACAGTCAAGGCACTGACCCCGACACGTGTACGTCCTGGGTTGCTGCATCGGTTGAGCCGCGTCACTCCACTTCAGTTCCACCTGTGAATGGGCCAGGAATCAAATCGTCCTATGCTAGCGATTATTGCACAAATTCCGGTTATGTGTACTAAGGTAATGATTTGATGATTCGAAGAACAGCTTGCAGGATCGAAACTGTACGTAGCTACCCAACCATGGGCGTCTCAAGTTAGCCTGTATGCTGTTCAGTAAAGAATATGGCTCATCGCTGCATTGGACAACTGTCTGGCTGTATTGCTAGAACCCTTCGTTTATCTGTACAGCTATCTCTGAAAGTGCGCTAAAATGGGAAGGAAATACGCTAGGGCAAGGCGGCATCTTTGGTACGCTCCGACACTGATGGTTTACCGCATCCCGCCCCACACTAGCTAACAGCATCTCGTGTCTTGCGAGAATTCTCTTTTGTCATACGTATACCATTCTCATTGGGCCCAGAATTTTGCCTCATGAGAATTAGTCCAAGGGTAGTAAGGTCAAATATTCTCATTAGAAGGAAACTTCACTGTTCACCAGCATAAATATTTTATTAGGAACATTTTGACCTTGAAACTAAGGCTTTCGTCTGGCAAAAGGGGAACAGTGATAAGGACAGCAGAGAACGGAGAATATATACTAGTTTAGGTGGGACTTCTGCAATGTGCTTGGTATAAATTCTTGAGCGTGCGTGTTCAAAGCGTAATAGCGTGAGAAAGCATTGATATAACAAAAGCAAAGTATTGTAGAGGCCACACCTAGACTACTATATATTCTCCGTTCTTTGCTGTTCTTATCGTTGCTTCCCCTTTGCTTGACAAAGGCCTTAGTTTCAAGGTCGAAGCGTTGCTAATAAAAATATTTGTGCTGGTGGACAGTGAAGTTTCCTTCTAATGAATTTTCCCAGCGTGCGTTCCTTTTAGAAATATTCTCATGATTACGGATGAATATTAGATAATTCTCGGGGAGGGTAGGAAGAAGCAAAGTTGTTCACGAGAGTCCAGAATAGTTTGTAACTTAGAAGTGAGAAGGTGGTGCAGACAATTTGCACGTAACTCAAGTACTGAATCTATACATAGCGTTCGTACTCAACCGTGTGAAGTTGTATGTAAAGTATTTCTGTAGTTCCAGTGCTGTGATCAAAGTGAGGACAGAGTTACGTATCATATCATCACATCTGCCTTTCAGCAAGTTCGAAGCACGCAGATAGTCTAGAAAATTTCTAGAACATTATACGATATTTGGTAATTATATACTAGATGAATTAATTCAAATTTTGGAAGTCTCTCCTAGCCTGTAGCCATCCATTCCTTTCAGGTAAATTTACCATTAACCACGGAAGAGTTAGTTTAAACAATTTATTTGGAAAAGAAGAAGAGAAGGCAGAAGGATAGAGTGCGACGTTTCGTCCATCAGGCTTCCTCAGGCACTGAAAGATTTTGAGTAGGGAGTGGGTATATATGTGTGCTTGTGTCTGCACTGGTACAGAGCATGGATAGGATAAATGTTCGACGTGCGCGGTCGATTAGTAGTGAAAGGTGACGAAAGGGTGTGGGTGTAGAGGGTAAATTTTATAAAAGAAGAGCGTCAACGCCATCTTCGCGGTTAATAACAATCAAGTCTGTTCGCTTCTTCAAGCGTTCAATCCACTGGCGTTCGATCAGTCGTCTTTGCAGCGTGACTTCTGGCACCGCCTAGAGGACGGACACGGTCATGTTGTGGTCTTTGGCCGAGAAATGGTTCGCGACGGGCGTATCTTCCTGGTGGTTGATGGAGAAGCGGTGATTGTTCATTCCTTCTCTGAACATGCAGCCCGTTTCGCTGACGTATACTGCGCTACAGGTCGTGTAGCCTTTGAGGTAAACGACGTTGGTCGATCGGCATGTGAAGTGGCGTCTTTGTCTTCGTTGGATGTTGCCACGGGTCGCATTACTAATTAAGGGACAAGTTTTACATTTTGGCGCTTTGCATTGAAAAGTACCGGGCTGGACAGAACCGCTGGTGGATGGAAGAGGATCCGAAGGTTTTGCGTGGACGAGCCGGTTGCGCAAATTTCTTGGCCGACGGAATGAGATGAGTGGCCGGTCGAAAACGTCACGGAGAAGAGGGTTGACTTGCAGGGTGGGTAACGCTTTGTCAAGGAGGGTTTGTAGAGGTGGTAGACGGGGGTCCCACGTGCATATCAAAGGTACTCTGCCCTCGCTCATTGCTTTCTTTGACGTCTTCTGTGCATCCTGGCATGGTATTAATCTCACTTTCTCAAGCTGTCGTTCTATCAGTGTTGGTGGGTGTCCTAGGTCTGTTAGGAACGTTGTGAGCTCCGCAAAACGCTTTTCGAAAGTTTTGGGCCCGCTGATGATGGTGTGGAGGCGCAGACCCAGACCGTAGGGAAGGTTTCGATGAACATGTGGTGGATGAGTGTGCAGTATTCTAGCTTTCTTTCCTGATCGCTTCACGTGTCTCTGCGGCCTAGGTAATTACTTCGGAACGATTACAAGGGGGACAGAATGGCTGAAGTTGTAATCATCACTTCCTATGCATGCTGTTAGCGTACTTTTCCCGTGTTTCCAGCTATTTCCTACTCTATGAATCCTGACGTCAGTAGATATTGAAGTAAACAGTCAAGGCTCAAAGGCACGTAAGGCGGGTACGTGCCTGGACGCTCCTGAGGGGGAGTCGCCACGATCAGACTACTTCCGTTCTGCCTTTGAATTGGCCAAAACGGCACTTGCACCTTTCCTTTCGAAGAAATTTCTCCATACAGCAGGTAGTGAGCCAGAGCTATCAATCGCCTGACCAGGCGATCGTCTGAGTGCTGACTATTCTGATGGACACGATGGACCAACCGAGCAGTTTGATGCTGTATTTTCTATGTAAATCATTGATCTGTCCTAAAGTCCAGGCAGCACTCTTCAGTAGAATCCACTGCACCCCTCACGGCATGAACGCTGAATTTGGTAAATTGAAGAACAACAACTAGCCTCTCGCATTTTACAGTACTGAAAAGTGTCGTATTGCAGCACTTTTCAGAGTCCGCTGCAAAATGAGTAAGGCAATATAGCAGGCGTACCTCGCCGGTTATTCCACATGGGCACTCAGCTAGATCCCGACAGAGCATGTAGTGGAGCGGATAGCCACCAGCTAGCTCTTACCACACTGGGCTCATTTCAACTGATGAGACAGGAAAGAGGTGCAGGCTAAAAATCCGTCCCGAAGCTGGCGCTACCCAGAAGAGTGGCCCGAGAGTCATGCTCAAACATATCTTCTGCATACGGTTAGTCGAGGGAATAATTATTTTAGCGCGTGGGTAGACTACTGAATTTCCTATGTATACAGCCTCTCGAAATGGGCATGCGGAAGTGGCATTTGTTAGTGTATCAGCTGTAGCAGCTGTGGATCATCTGGTGCATATCCGTGGTTATCATTATGATTACAACATATCTAAGTCTGACAGAAATATAAGTAACATTGTAGAATAGAGACTTCTAAATGTGCAAAGAATCGGGTGTATATCCGTAACAGCTCTGTGTGAAATTGCAGTAATGTATAGTCTATGTGTGGCCAATACGGTAGAACTCTTCTGTATACAGCCTCTCTAAACGGATATACAGAAGTGGCATTAGTTAGAATCTGAGCTGGAGTAGGTGTGGATCACCTGATGCACGTCTGTGGTATTCATTATGATTACAACTTATCTAAGTAGGACAGATACATTATCTACATTATAATTAGTCTTATGGAAGGAAAGAAAGAGATTAGTGACTGATGTGCATATTATCGATGAGCATGTCGATTTTCAGAGCAGTTCCATATCTTAGATGTGTAAGTGAAAATGAAGGATTGCGCTGTATTTCTGTGCACAGGACGGCGACACTCCTCTGCACAGAGCATCCGCTTTGGGAAAGAGAGAAGTGTGTGCTATTCTGATATCAGCTGGAGCAGATGTTAACAAAGTTAACAGAGTGAGTGTCTTTCCTTTAACAAGTATGTACAAAGTACCTAGTGAGAACGAAACGTTGACAACACTATTGGAAGGAGAGAATGAAGATGGCATCTGTGGAAGAAAACCACGGACACTTCTAGTCGTATTTCTAAATTGGCAAAGTATGATGAGGCTCCTTTTGCAGATACAGTTTAAAGTGTATGACAAAAGTCACTGTATATGAAAGCCAAAAGCTTTCAATGTCCGCGCTATTACATGTGACTCGTCTTCTACTGTTGGCAAAGTGCTGCACCTAGATGTACTTCTGCCACCCACAGCGGATTTCAATTGCAAATTTAGAAACCATTTGATCCCGTAGCATACCCACTGGTGGTGTGTATCAGATCTCAATGAGGTAAACATATGATGGATGAACTTTTGAGAATTCCGTCAGATTTCAGTATATAGTATAGTTGTACATGAAAGATCTGAAGAGTTGGTGCGCAAGAAGTAACAAGTTGATGGAGAGAGTTGGCACAACTACACTAAATAAACTGTACACTACTGTGTACTGTGTACAGTGTACACTACTAAATTTAATGCAGTCCTGAATTCGACGTACAGAGGAGTAAACCAAATTTGCACAGGAAAAACAACTCCATAGACCACTTGCGAACTGCTCAGCTCCTATGCAAATACGCGATTCAACTGTCTAACTTTGGGAAGGCCAGGGAGAGAGTGAATCCAAGTGCAAGTCAGGGGAAATTTAGGTAAAGCTAGGCGGGGTGAAGGCAGAGGCATGGTTTGGGCAGTGCAGGGGCAAGGCAGGGGCAAGGCAGGGGCAAGAGAGTGACCATTCCATGGTAACTCGACTTCTTGGGGTAGTTTCCGCCTCTGTCCGTTGTCCACGACCCGCTATGTGCAGTATTTTCAGTTATCTTTCTCTAGCGACGTCATAGGTGCTCTACTAATATGGTAATAACTTAGAAACTAGCAGAGCTCGTTTGCTGACAGCGTACTGCTAAACGTTATACATAAAACAAAACGTTTTGCAGCCTTGGAATATTTTGGAAATGTGCATGTTTCGCCTCTGACAGCACATCTAAAATTCCCTCTTTGGCAACTGTTGTGGCATCTGCAGCTCAAGTCCGTAGACCAAGGGCAACGTCGAGTAGTTTCCACACGTGCCCCCATAGACGCGCAAACGGACGCACAGTAGACACCAGTATTGTCGGGTGTCTCGTCTGAAATTTTGAGAATGCTAGTTCGTTCCATGCTAGAAGAGCCAATCTCGGATTTAGACCTCTTCGTCTAGACGCTTGATACTGCTCTTGTCCGTTTGCTCATCTTGATGCCTCACTGAGTCAGCGTTCATCACTCTCTGTGCAATCGTGTTCTTGTGCTGTTCTCAGTTGCTCAGGCACTTCTAGTTGTCGTTGTCTGAAATGCTCATCGTCTATCAGCGCCAGCTATGTAGTCTCCGCCATTCGGGCACGTATGATATCCTCAGTGTAACTGCTGTCACTGTTCTCTCTGCGGCTGTCTCCTCATTCGTCTATCCCGTTCATGCTCATGAATTACATAACTTTAAAATTACGTTCTTCAGCTTAGGACTTACTGATAGATCAGATTTGCTCTTCTGTTCCATGGAAGAATAGCAAGTCTCACGTCTAGACCTTTACTTATAGACGCTAGTATCTGCTCTCGGTCGGCTGCTCGTCCGGCTCCCTCAGCATTTATCCTTCTTTGTGCGGTCGGTATCTTCTCTCGTCAGTTGCTCTGTTATTTCTAGTTAATCTAGTCTAGGTTGTTCCCGTTTCAGCTCGGCCGACTCGGGTTGTCGAGCACGCTCATTACGCAGTCGAGCCTGCTCCAGCTGGCGACGGGCTAGCGCACCAGCGCAAGATTCCATAGGAAACCTAGAGAATTACTTTTTAGTATTATGATCTATGCCAGCTCTATATCGCGCCCTTCGCGTGAGTCGCACTGCCGGCGCCAATCTTCAGGAGAGTCGCAATGCACTAGTCATGTCAGGAAATTCAGAAGTGCACTACTCAACTCTTTTGTCAGTAATCATATCCACTGCGTCGAAAGTGCCTGAGTGTAAACAGCACTGCGCTGGCGATTTACGCTACTGAGAACGAGGGCAGGCGATGGAGAATAACAATTTTACACGGCGATCGCAGGCCAATTTCGCTAGCGTGCGAGTCTTTTGCGCACTGCAGTGTTATCATCGGCTGCTATATATTAATGCTGTTAGCGTGCTGTTCGCGTAACCGGCTCACAGATATAACTGGGCCTGTGTGTGCGTGTGTGTGTGTGTGTGTGCGCGCGCGCGTGTGTGTATGTAAGTGTGTGTGTTTGTGTGTGGGCGCGCGCGCGTAAGTGTTTGTGTGTGTGTGTGTGTGTGTGTGTGTGTGTGTGTGTGTGTGTGTGTGTGTGTGTGTGTGTGTGTGTTTGAGTATGTTACGGGGGCCGTGATAACGTGGGCGTGGACTCCCATCACGATTACATGTTATGCCTACAGAGATCCCTTCTGAGTGCCTACATTCACCCTTGCAGCTGTGTAGTCAACTGTCTATGGTTGTCACACAGAGTGTAACATCCAAGGACCAGAGAACACTTTTCAGACATTTTTCCTAGAGTCATGTAGCCTTTTGAGGGACGAGCCCAGTGATGTACATGTACATGTCATGAGCGGGCTGATTCGTGATTTTAGCGTGTCGGTGGATACATCTATAGAGCCTGGGCAGGGCAACACACTTACCGATGATGACGGAATCAATTTCATCATTACATTTTGCGTGAAGCACCGAAGGGTTAAATAATTAGTCACCTGGCAAAGGTCGGATCTGTCCGGGTAAAAATTCGCCAAACAACATTTGTGCTGCTGAAGACAAATGTTTTGAAACAATACCGGTATACTCTTATCCGATAAAAGTACTAGGTTTTGGACCTGGAAGAGAGGAACGGTTGTTCTGCGCTCAGCCATCCTTCACATTTGGTGGTGTTATCTTCTTCGAAAACATGGTTTCCCACACAATAGCGTATAAGGCGGTACGGCGTACGTCTTGTACGCTATTGGCCATAGTCAAATCTAAATAAATTGCTACAACAACAGCATGTATGTCACACGCCAAGAGCGAATTCGAAACGCCAAACATGCAGCTGCGGAGCTGACACAAGGTGATATGCAGTACCGGCGTGCGAGCTTCGGTATGGGGGAGCGAGTTTTGCCAGCTAGTATACAGACTGACGGAGTCGAAACTTCCATAAGCAGAACTTATACAGCAGCAGCAGAATGGCCCATTCGTCAGTCGATCATCGTCATCCTCTGTGCATCAAGGAAAGGGAGAGTTATTTTTAAAAAAACTACGCTGTAATATGACTTAGCCCGCTGGATCTGTTCGGGACCTAATCTAGTCAGAGAGGGCTCTAAAGCATGACAGTTGGTCCGGTCCCAAAGCCGTACAATAGGATAAGCAAGAAGGGTTCTGTGGAAACGTTAGTCACTCTCACTCAGGTGTGGAATAACTTGACTTTCCGTCTTCTGTTCGGCGTCCATGTGTTCCAGATGCGCCTCGGGCCTTACCACATATGCATTCTGAAAGTGATCCTTGTTCCCAGCACTGCCACCGCGCTAACGTTACGTGGTGAACTCCCGATTTCTCATCCTTAAACTACCTGCTGGAGTCTGTGGCCTATAATAGGATATTGCTATCTGTATCGGATGGCTCAGTGACTTTGTCTATTTGTAAATCTCTGCTCGTCTGACAGCGAAAAAATGTCTAAGTTGAGGACTTGCTCATCATCTGTGGATCTGAAAGCTAGGGCAGCGCCATTTGTTGTCAGTCTGAGACAACAACTTGAGAAACTGCAGATGATGGTGCTGTGCTCAATTACAGCACGTCCTGGGATAGGACATGCATGTGAGTGCAGAAGAAAGGCAGACAATGTAGCCATTGACGAAGTTGCAGAAATTGAGCCGCGGACGCTGCCTGCGATGGGGCAACTAATTGTCCAGATCTAGGCTAGAACATGGCCATCCCCAAAACTAGCTCACCGCGGCCGCTCCCGTAACTTCTAGTGTCCTCAATTTTTGTATGTTAAACTTTCGGCGCTTTTGCGCTTCTTTGTAGATTAGTCTGAAACGCTACTAGAGAGTTGCGCAAATCCTACTGGAGAATTAGTTAGAGCATATAGAATGTAAGAAAATGTAG
>JAOWAW010086107.1:0-16111 GCA_028565695.1 Nicola tetela
AGAGAGAGAGAGAGAGAGAGAGAGAGAGAGAGAGAGAGAGAGAGAGAGAGAGAGAGAGAAAGAGAGAGAGAGAGAGAAAGAGAGGGAGAGAGAGAGAGAGAGAGAGAAAGAGAGAGAGAGAGAGAGAGAGAGAGAGAGAGAGAGAGAAATCGCTGCCAGCTGTACCACTAGGTTGGCTCGCTCCCGCTCGCCACAGTGCTAAGCATTCTCCTAGTTGTTAGCAAAATGCGTTAATCACATGCTTTTGCTGTAACAGAGAGCAGTTGACACAATTAGGAAATGAAATTGCTGTTAAATTCGGGGTCAGATGGAACAGCAGGAAATGCTAATTAACCCCGCCTTTACGCGAGTGTGGTTTAGTACAAGGTGACCACACCACGTCCACGTGAAAACTGCTTTTCGAAAGGATGCCCACACCGGTTCCACGTCCATCAGGGTTGCCCACTCACCACTCTCCAATTGGCGAGGGTTTTGCTTACTGGATTACAGCCAGAAGAAATCTCCCGGATCTGCAGAGAGCGTCTCGCTGGTCAGTTGGAACCTAGCCGTTGTATTCACACTCGTTTCTTTTTGGAGGACTACAAGCTAAAATTATATCCTCTAGCGACAGGGACGGCGACTATATGTTTATGGCCCCTAAGACGATACCTTGCAATACTCGCGTTGTTCTCCTAGATCGCGAAAAAGTTGTTACACTCCGAGTTGAGCCTTCTGATACGGTGAAAGAATTAAAGGCCGCTATCCTTCGAGATTTTCAGAGCAACGGGCCAGTTGACGGTACAGAGGTCTCTATGTTTTCCATGTGGAGTACGAACAAGTACGAAAGTAATCAACCGTTCGAGCTGGATGACCAAACGGAAGTTGGGGCTCTGCCCAAGGAAACGAGGAAGTCACTATTGATGAAACTCAAGACTTCTCCACCAGACTGCAGCCGCCAGATGTCAGGGCAGAAGACTGCCTGCTCGTTAATCTGAAACTGGCTATTTGGCTGGTTGCTCGCGGCGCTGCACCAAGCGTTCGACAGTGCGGCCGTGATTGGTAACGTCTGGGGAAAGCTGCAGCTTGGCCTCGACATGGCAGGACTGGATTGATAAAGTAAGATTGTCCTCGTACAGTGTAGCTTTTTTTGAACAGTTCAGGACCCATTGTTTGTGTTGGAATTCTCTTACCTTACTCTTGGATGTTGAAGCGATGACTCTCATTCCGTGATTGACTCACATCAGCCACGCTGGCTAAAGGCATGAAGTTGCAGGTCATCCGTGCCAAGGCCATGGGCCTAGGGTGCTTTTTGGTGTATGAATTTTTGTCTGTCTCAGCTCGTTATACCTTCATGCTTGCCATATCATCAGATTTTTAACCCGTGCCTTGTAAGCGGTATACTCTGAGCAGGAAATTGTTGAAACTTCAAAGTGCATGCCTGACGGGGACTGTCTTGTCGTAAAGAGTTCTGTATGCCAGACCGGTGCAAGTTTAGCTCGAGCACGTCCCGCGGTAAACCTAGGCTCAGTAGCCGAAATCATGACGAAAATGAAGATGAACGCTCGTCAACGGCAGTCGGGAAGCAAAGAGGTCTAGCAGGAACGTCTTTTTGGCATCTCAGGCGTTTGTGGCATCATTGTAGTATGCTATAGAACGGCTAATTTTAGTGGGGAAAAATTTTGGCGGCTTTTTAAATGGACACCTGTTAACGAGGATTTTAGCGATGTGGGTTTTCCCAGCCACATTGACTTAAAAAAGAAAAAAAAGAATTCTTTGCCAATCATATTTCTCATTTCTACTCCGGCTATGAGCGAACAGCGGACTCGAACCTGCGGCGACCAAGTGTCCAGCTGAGCAAAATCATGCGATCTTAACCGCTTGACCAATCCGCCAGTGCACGCTCACGCCTGTGTAAAAATGAGAAAAATGAATGGTTCCGATTTTCCTGCGTGAATGCCCTTTCAAAAGAATTCTTGACACACGAATACATTGCGTCCTCAGAGCGCAGCGCTCATCGTTCAGGCCTGGAAGAGGAAGCGGATGCTACTGCTCAATAGCAATGCTCTAAGGAGTTTGTAACATGCTAGAACGGTTTGCTTGAGAAGTCCATCGGAAGGTCGTGCAGACTTCTGAAGTATTAGTGCCAGGATGGTGCCAAAAGAAGAAAAGAGGAGAAAAGTGAATTGGTTGCGATCGCGATTGTAGTGTTGGTGAACAGTGGGACGACTTGTTTTACAATACGATGTGCTTGGGAAGGCCATGATTACCAGATAGTATATGACCGTAATGTAAAGGCTTCTCCTTCGCTGACAAATAGCCAGGGGACTAGACAAACCCTAGCGAGAAATTATCATGGTGAAAATGAGAACCTCAGCAACGAAGAAAAAATGAAGACGAATGAGGAGAAGTACAAGAAGTTGTAGTGTAGGGCAAAGTCTTCCAAGGGCTGAAGAAAACGGGAAGAATCTTAATTCTTCGTTTCCTGCGGCGCAGAAAGGAAACTCTGCATAAGAGCTGTTCCGAGGGCTGCATAGTAACGGGAGCGTTCGGACGCCAGCTGAAAACTTCCGAGCTGAAGACCTAATCCAAGTCACAGCTGCAGCTAGCAGACGTTCTTGGACGCTAATCAGAACTGAGTGTTTTGTCAATCCATTCTTCATCTGACGGTCACTGAGCCACTGTAAAGCTGCGTGCCGGTACTGAGGTCAGTCTTGTCTGTGAGTGATCCCGTGCCGGATATCATGATAAGGCGATGAGGAAACACCTCAGCACCTGACTGCTTCAGGTTGGGTAACGGGTAGGCAGCAAGTAAGTAGAATGTGCATAATATTTCCCTGAAGTTCTCCTGGTTCGATTTTTCTCTATATCGTGTTTTCTTTGCGAAAGACAAAAAAAAAACAGACTAGCCGAGTGTTGGTGTTTCAAGGAAGTACATGTAAGTTTATATTCGGCTATCACGCCAACAGCCGCTGTCAATCTAGAGCTCGTCCAGCTGCGACTTTTTTCTGGCCCAAGAGATAGCATAAACTTACCCACGCCAAGTTTGGGCACATGGCGCGTGTACTATCATGGCTAGACGAGCTGGACGACGTCGACTGCGCCATCAATTACCAAGGCAGGTTATAATTACCCGGTGCAGAATGGACTCAGGGAAAGGTCCAGGGTCGCGGCTCCCAGAAGCCACCGGGTGGACGCCCTTGGCCTGTAATATGTTTAGATAAGGCATGTCTTTCTACGACACTGCAGGTTTGTTTCTTTGCTCGCCCTTACCCGAGGCGCTATGTGTTTTTCAACAGCTGCGACAAGTCGATATATACAGTCAAACCTTGATAGTCCGGCACTTGATAATCCGGCAGCCTCGGTTTCCGGCAGCAAATTGGGCGAAACGGACGTACTCCAGTATTTTTGATTGTATTAATCCGGCACCCTTGGTTTCCGGCACCGGCAGTGTAGTTTGCGTAACAAACGATCATTTTGTATACAAATTTGACCTTTTAATCCGGCAGTATACGAAAACAGCTCATGCATGCAGTGGCAGCGAACTGTGTACATCACGTACCAGTACGAACTGCCGGTACAACTACTGGTACGTGGTAGTCTACGCAGTCTACGCGGTACGCGGTAGTCTACGTGGCCCGGAACATGCAGCCTCACGGTGGAGCTCGAGACCCCACGTTTTTGACACATGCACTGACACGGCGGCCGACTGTGCATGTGCTAGTTTTCGTCGACCTGCCTTGCTAACGTGACATTCGTTTTATCGAAAACCGTGGGTAAGCGGGCCAGAACGGAGCTTTCGCGGACGTCAAAAAGACAGTTTGCCTCTTCAAACATTCACTTTGCATACCTCCGTGTATACGTGTATATGGGGCAATTTTGTGTGGATTTGTTTATCCAGCACCCTCGTTAATCCAGCACCCTCGTTAATCCAGCAGAAACTGCCCAACACAAATGTCGCCGGATTAACAAGGCGCGACTGTATATGCTTTTGCATTGCGTCGCCGAGAGGAAGTACCATGCAGCATGAGCCGGATATCCTCAGACAGACAGCTGCAGACTACAGTTCAGTACGTGACAGTCTGGCAAGCACTCCCCTGGCCTATTCATTACCGCTTCACGCGGGCATTGTGCCAACACCAGCCTGTCTAGAGTAGTGATGCATCAGCTAGATTATCTCTTTTACTTCGCCGCTGACTCATTCCGAGATTCACGGCAGCAAAACCTAAAAAAGAAGATCGACTGTAATAAGCTCAAGTCGTTACGTCGCAGCTTTAGTGCGGGTGGTCATGAATAGTATCCAGATTACCACATGCCCTCAAAGAGCGATACGGTCGCACAAGTTTCTCAGAGATCTCGAGCTCAGCCATTTCGGCGCTTGTTACGCTTTGATTGCAACACTCGCCAGTTCTCTATGAGTGGACATGCGCAGTAACCCAACCGAGGTCGAACTTGACGTGACGCGCCGTCTTGTCTAGAACAATGAACACGTTTATAATAGTGGTGTCAGAAGTACAGTTTAATATCTAACACTCGAGTTCACACATTCTCACTTTCACTCTTTGGACCCTCTCCTCGACACTGCAACTCGGTGAGCGGCAAATAGATTCGGAGCCATCTTCAGCGACTGCAGGGCGATCAATGGAAGAAGAGTTAGCACGCACTTGATCGTTTCATTTGCATGACGGGCCTGAACCAACCTGCTATAACAAGGTGCATGCGCTATAATGACTACCATAACCGCACTCGCGATCGAGCTCGGGTTCGCTAGGCTGATCTGCGCCTTTTCTGGCGTGTTAGCTATTGCGAAGTTGGGACGACATAGCTGCATATGTAGCGGACAATTGCAAGGTAAACAACTGATCATTTCCGATCGATTTATCTTTTACAGCGCGGTCGCATTCCGACTATATCATGCTAGAGCCCCACACTATCGAGCTGTTTTATATAGTACAGGGAGGAGGTGCTGTGGGGCGGAAAAGTAAATGAACAGGCAGCATGGCTGGTGTGGATTATGCTGCAGGGGTCTATCCGTAGTGCCTGAAAGAACAGTCAGATGGAGAAATGAAGGGTTACACTATTTATTATGTCACCCCAGGCGGAGTCTTAATGTTCGACAACAAATGCCCACGGGAGAGGCGGTGCGACAATGGAAAGCCCAGGAGGCGGAAACAGCCTCTCATGAGCTGGAATTAAACTTTCCCTGGGCCCTAAGCCCGCGGCTGGGGAAATTGATGCCCGAGGCATTGAGACAGAATCTGGGTGTTACGCGACTATCAATTAACAGCGGCCTTCTCGAAATCACAGCAGCCTGCCAGCCGCCTGAAAGCGATCGACGCTCTCCAGGCGCTAGGTGGAGAGCTTCACGAGCAGAAGAAGTTTATCGTTGTCGGTGATGTTGCCATACGTAGACCGTGCACATGCCATTATAGGTTGATGAACCCCAACCCAGGCGGTAACCGGCTTATAAGTTGGAGGCTCCATAAGGTCGCAAAAATTATGATGGCTCGGCATCCCAGCCTGAACCAGGTCCTGTCACAGCCTGCTCCCTTTCTGCGATCTAGTACTAATACAGTATGACGGAGATTCGTTAATTTTTTCCGCTCAAACTCTCGTCCACTCGTGTGCGGACTGTATACGGCCATCTGTTGATACTTGGTACCTACTGCCGCCTTGACAAAATCCTATACCACGAGTGGCACAGACACTCATTCTTCAGTCATAAGTTGGCCAAGTGAAGGGGCTCGACCGATTCTCGAGCCCAGCCTTGTACAGGCCATACAGGCCATTCACTCATAAGATATACAAGTGCCAAAGTATGATTGAAGTAGGGAATCTAAGTACCCGGCCAAGATGCTGCCAACCGGCGTTTTGGTAACAGGCGCTGTGTACATGCAAAACTCAAGCCACCGCGACGTAGCTGTCAAAGGTGAGGAGGCGCATTCCCGGACCCACTGCACCGGTCATACTGTATGCATATCGGCCACCGCACCGGGAATATGCTGTGCATGACGTACTGTTCTAGCCCGCAAGTGTGCATGTGTAGCACTGTATTCTGAATGATAGCGTAGTGTCTTGCGGAATGGTCACGGTGTACCAGGGACCGTGGTGGTAGCTGTGCCGGGGTCTCATTGCACATTATTTTTTAACCGTGGGCTTCGTCGACCGGTAAATCTAGAGATCTTGATATGGAGACATATTTAGCGTAGAGCAGTCTTCGCGCACACCGGGGGCAGGACTGAAGTCAAGTGTACTGTTTCAGTGTGTTCACGCTAATTCAGAAAGTTTGCAGGCTTTGACTTGCTCAACACTTGCGATGGGCGTGACAATTAGGGAGATCCCACCATGCCATGAAGAAGAAATCCCAGCATAACAATCACAAGAACCGTACGAGACGCTTTGCAAGAACTGCCTCTGGCATGGCGTCTGCAGTGCATTAGCTGAAAGACACGGGAGAGCAGAACGCTGGGCTACTACTACACATCGCGTTTTCATGGTTTTAGGTGTGAGACTATCCGAGTAGGCTAGAAAGGTGATTGCCTGCATGCTAGAGAAACGTCTCGTACAAAATGTTTCTTGTGACTGGTGGGCTTGAATTTCCTGTTCGTGTACACAGTCAGGATCTCTCAAGTGATAGTTGGCATGCAGATCTCGAGCAGGCAGAGATGGCGAATTAATGTCAGGGCCCTGAAGTAAGCATAGTCATCAACGACTCTAAGAGTCATTCATGACAAACCAAACTCGGTTCCTTCGTCTGATCTCTGAAGCTAGGTAGTGTCTTAGCTTTACAGTGATATCTTTCATTAAGCTACTCAAGAAATCGCATATCTTATAACTTAAGTTAAAAGTGCGCTTTGAGCTGTATTCCAGTGATGTGTTGCCAAATATCTTTTCAGGAATTGCTCACCTCCAGCAGAACTAGGTCAGACCAACTTTACCGCCGGCGGGCGTGCCAATTAGCACGATAAGGGAGATTCCCCTATCGCTGCCAATACCGGTATCTGGCAACCAAACCGGCATCATTCAACCATCTCGTAATTGTCCAAGCCTCTGGAAAGGACCAGAGCAAAACAATCGCGGCGTTTTCTATTTCGGCCGAAAGTTCTTGGTGTTCGTCGTAGCTCCTCGCCGTGGCACTAATTCCAAACTGACTTAGCGGCACTGTAGAAATACTGTGTAGTGTGCGCCAGTCTTGCTTCGGACTGGGAGTCTGGGGAACTGAGTTCTCCCTATGACACTGTGTACCTGAAAGCGCTGACGAGTGAAGCTGAAGGCACGCGTCACCATGACCACGCCCGAGACCCTATCAGGCCACTGGCGTTGTGCGACCAGACGGTCAGTCGTTTCACACTCTATAGTTTGAACATCCTTGAAAAATGAAATTTCCCTCGTTCACACGGCGACAGCTGTCCTTCAAAGGAATTTCTGGCGCTGGGCCGCTACGAGGTACAGAAGTCATCGCTGAAATTCAGGGTTTCCTGCATGCATGCCAATGATTCACTGCAGCTGTGCCGGCCTGCGGCATGTTCACTGACAGTGTTTCAAGAATAAGCTGATAAATGCTCCAATTTTTTTTCGGTCGATGATCGGGACAGTGTCGGGCTAGCCGATGATAATACATGCATAGGCTCTCTGCGGAATGACTTAATGAATACGTCATGGTGACGATGTCTGCCATATTTGGGGTTACCACACGCTATTGCAAGTCATTCGACACACTTTTACTCACCTACTGACTTCTTCTTGTTCCTTTGCCATCCCGGAAAATTCCTAACAAAACACCACAAATTTACATCCTCACCGTCCATTTAACTGTTCCAGAGCTACGAAGTTGGCTTGCATGTCGCGGAGCTTGTTGAACGGCAAGTATAAGGAATCTTCGTTATGACTCTGTGTAAGCTCTCTGACAGCGGAATTTTTTGCTTTTTCAGAGTTGAGCAGTACCTTGGTGAAGGACTAACTACTGACATAGTTGATTCAGACGATGACGTCAATCTGCATTCAGGCCGGACTTCCCTAAAACGTTTGTGTCTTCGTTCCTTTAGTAGATCGTAGGCGCAGGAACAGCGATGTCCTGTATCAGGCGATCCAACCACTGTTTCTCCGATCGCTCGCGAGTTCGCTGTCCCTCCCATACAAGGTGTACTCTACAGCTAACTAGACTTACTCCACCTGTATTGCCCTAGAGAGCTCCAGTCCTCTCCCTTGCATGTATATTCCTCCTAATAAAGTGTGTTGCAAAATCCGCGTTGTTTTACTGGGTAGCGAAAAAGTTGTTACAGTCCGAGTTAAGCCTACTGATACGGTGGAACAATTAAAGGCCGATGTCCTACACGATTTTCTGGGTGATGGGCTTGTTGACGGCACAGAGGCATCTTTGTTTTCCATGTGGAGTACGAACAAGCGCGAAAGTGATCAACCGTCCGGGCTGAATGACCAAACGGCTATGGGGGCTCTGTCCGAGGAAACGAGGAAGTCATTGTTGATGAAACTCAAGACTTCTCCATCGGACTGCAGCCGTCAGAAGGCTGCTCAGTGCTCTCCGGTATGAACTGGCCAGCTCGCTGGTTGCTCGCGGCGCTGCACAAAGCGTTCGACAGTGCAGTGCGTGTGATGGGTAGCGTCTGGGGAGAGCTGCAGCTTGGCGTAACGTTTGAAGTCATGATGAGGCAGAACTGAGCTCGCTAAGACAAAGTAATATTGTCCCGGTACAGTGTAGTACTTTGAACAGTTTAGGATCCATTGTGTCGGATTTCCTTTTCCTGATTTCGATCGACTCTTGGGGTTTGAAGCGATGACTCTCATTCTGTGATTCACACACATTATCCACGCTGGCTAAAGCCGGAAAGTCACAGCTCGTCGGTGTCAAGGCCGTGCGCCTGGCCTGTTTTTTTTTTTTGTGTATAAAAGAATTTAATTTTTCTGTCTCAGTTCATTATATCTTCATGCTTGTCACATCATCAGATCCTTAACCCGTGCCTTGTCGGCGGGATGACTCTGAGCAGGAAGTTGTTGTAACTGCGAAGTGCATACCTGACGGAGGGGGGAGGGAGGAGGGGCATGTTGCACAGTGTTTTAAACCAGGCGGGTGTTTAGCTCGAGCATGTCTTGTCAGGCTGCAAACCTAGGCTAACCAAAATCGTGACTAAATTGAAGAAGAACGCTCGTCAACGGTAGCCGGGAATCAAAGAGGTCTTGCAAGGACGTTTCTTAACACCTGAGGTGTTTGTGGCGTTATCATATACTGTTTGACTCGAGCACGTCTGCCGGTCAGGTGAGCTAACCAAAATAATGACGAAAATGAAGAAGAACGCTCATTAACGGCGGCCAGGGATCAAAGAGGTCTAGCAGGAACTTTTCTAAGTGTTTGTGGCCGGTAATTATAATATAAACCACGAAGCGGAAGCAGCTTCTATTACTCAGTAGCAATGCTCTAAGGAGTTTGTGACATGCCTCAATGGTTTGCTTGAGGAGTCCATCGGAAGGTCGTGCAGAAGCACGGAGCGAGCTTCGTAACGGCTGCGTAAGCGGAGCGCTCGGACGCCAGATGAAAACTTTGGAGCTGAACATATCCGAGTAGCAGTTGTAGCTAGCAAAGAAGTTCTTCGACGCAAATCACAACTGAGTGTATTTATCTACAGATAAATGAAGGTAGCCGTCTTAATATCATCTAGAGCTATACACCAGTACTGAGGTCCGTCAGTAAGCGATTCCGCACAGGATAAAGGCAGTTAGGGAACGTACGCCTCACCAACTGACTGACTCAGGTCGGGTACCGGGTTGGCAGTAAAACTGTGCATAATATTTCGCTAAAGATCACTTTCTGGTTCGAGTTTCCTCTACATCATGTTTTCTTCGCCAAAGAGAAAATAAAAATAGACCAGCCAAGTGCTGGCGTTCCAAAGAAGTTAAACGACACTCGGTATCACGACAAAAAGCTAGCTTTACTGAAAGCCTGAAGCACGTCCGATGGCAACAGCAATTATGTTTGGCCCCTGCAAGAGATTCCATAGACTTACATCTCGCCAAGTTTGGACACACGGCGCCTGCATTATCATGGCTAGACGACGTTGACTGCGCAACCACCACCTTGGCAGATACCCGGAGCAGCATGGACTTGGGAAAAGGACCAGGGCCTGTTCCCGGAAGCCACTGGATGGACGTCCTTGGCATGTAGTATGCTTAGATAAGGAATGTCGTCGGAGGTAGTCGGAGGCTGCACGTTGATCTTTATTCGTTCCAACCTGAGGCGCGAATGTTCCTCAACAAATCGATATGCTTTTACATTACGTCACCAAGACTCAGGAAGCACCATCCGGCATGAGATGGATACATCCCCTCACAGATAGCTGCATCTCACTATGTGACGGTCCAGTAAATCGATCTTCCCCTAGCACTTGATTACCACTTCGCCGTTGTGCTTACGCCAGCCTGCCTAGAGTGTTGCATCAACTTGTAACAAGGGTTGTGCTTCATTGTTTCACTCATCATGAGATCTACGGTAGTAGAGTAAAACAAGACACTACCTCTGTAGTAAGCTCAAGTCGTTGCGTAGTAGCTTCAACGCTGGTGGTCAGAATTTTATGCAGATTGCCAGCTAAGAAAAGCTACACAGTGTGGCTGACGTCATAAGTTTCTCAGAGTTCTCGAGGTTAGAGCCATTTCGGTGTTTGTTTCGCTTTGATTGCAACACTCGCCAGTTCTCTATGAGTGGGCATGAGCAGTAACCCAACCGAGGTCAAACTTGACGTGACGCGGCGCCGTCTTGTCTAGAACAATGAAGTACATGTATGTAATTTGTACAGCGGTGTCAGCTGTTATCATCAATACACTTATCTATAGCTAACGCTCAGGTTCGCACATTCTTCATGTTCTTACTTTCACGCTTTGAACCACTCCTCGAGGCTGCAACTCTGTGAGCGGCAAATAGATTTAGAGCCGGCGTCTGTGGCTGCAGGGCGATCGGTTGCTGGCAAAGAGGGTTTAGCACACGTTTGATCGTTTCATTTGCATAACGGGCCTGAACCAACCTGCTATAACAAGGTGCATGCGTTATAATGACTATCATAACCACACTTGAGATCGCGCTGTTTGCTGTAGCTGATCTGCGCCTTCTCTGGCTGGTTAGATGCGAACGCCCCATCAAGGGACGACATAGCTGCATATATGCCTGTATAGAGGACAAGGCAAATTACTGATCAGCTCTGATCGATTTATCTTGTCAAGAGCTCACATTCCTACTATAGCTAGTGCGTTGAGCCCAACACAATCAAGCCGTCTGTACCACGTAGCATCGGGGAGGAGGTGGGGTGGGAAAGTAAAGGAGTATATGGCGTGCATTATACTGCAAGGGTCGATAGTACATACTACACTACAGGCGGTGCAACCATGGACGCCAGGGAAGCGAACACAGCCTAAACTTCCCCTGGGCCTTTGGCCCCGCGGGAAAATTGATTCCCAAGGCATTGAGACAGAATTTGGGTGTTACGCGACTATCAATTAACTTCCCCTGGGCCCTTGGCCCCGCGGGAAAATTGATTCCCAAGGCATTGAGACAGAATTTGGGTGTTACGCGACTATAAATTAACAGCCGCTTTCTAGAAATCACAGCAGGCCTGAAATGGCGATCGATGCTCGCGAGCATTGATCGCCATATTCAGGCCTGCTGTGATTTCTGGAAAGCACGCCCGGTGCTACTTGAAGCTTCGCGAGCAAGGGGAAACTCTTAGAAGCTGATGAAGGCTCAGGCAACTGAGCCGTAACATCGTCTTCCAAAACTTATGCCGGTGCTAAGAGAGAGCTGCTGTTTAAGTTATGAATTCCCGAAAATTACTTAAAGCCCTTTTGTGAGTTTCTGATATCACTTGTAGATCTCAAAGTCTCGAGCTCCGTACAGAAGGCGGTCAGGTTTTCGATAGACGGCGTCCATTCGGCAAACACTGGTCTACATGACCGAGTATAAACGTTTCGATGGACGGCAAATGTTGCGCCCAACTTGAGCGGCGCTCAATAGCTCTTGCATTGGAGCACAGCTAGAGCAATTGAGCGACGCTAAAGTCGGAGCGAATTGGAACAGTCGACCGGATGGGGACCTGCGAAACTTCACACATTCTTTCAGAACGCCATGCCACCATTTATGCAAGCAACCGCAACCTTCACCATACCCCTGAGCGAACCACGATATCCTTCCAGAAATCACATGTCTTATAATTGCACGTTGAGCCGTGCCACAGTGATGTGCTGCCAAATATCTTTTCAAGATTCCTCAGCAAATGACAGCCCAGGCAATTTCTGCCCATCATTCCAGTGAGTGGTGGTCAGGCTACTCTTCGGTGCAGTGACTTACCAAACTTTATTTGCACTGTAGGCTAGATCATGCTGACCATCACTCGGCGGCGTCAAATTAGATGGATGAACAGAAGTGGTCAGCTCAGAAAAACACTGGCAAAAAGGGCCAAGCTAATTTTGCCTAGAGCTTTACTTCGCATATCAGACCAGAAAAAGAGCCGGAGAGACGCCCAGGATCGAATTCCATCCATCGGGACGCTGAAGCATTCTTTGGGAGCCCGGAACAGCCGGGGGAGGGCAAGCAGAAGCGCAGTGTCAGCACGCGTAAACAAGTACACATGTGTACGTGGGTGCCTAGCGGGAAGTTCAGCTCTGCATGAATGGCGAGGGAAGGAAACCTGGCCGCGCGGTCGCTTTCGTCGTCCGCGCAGATATCGATCTAAGGGTTACCGCAGTGATCGTCATGAGGACTACGCCCAGCCCTGCGGGCTAAGCATGCAGCTATCTGCAGGTGCTGACCACACCACTCCGTAAAGTTTCCCTTTTTGTTGATTGACTTGAAGCGATGGTGAAGAAGCGCACCTTTTCGTTGTTGTTACTCAGTGTATTCTCGGCCGTGGTTCAACTTTTTTCTTGTGATCTCCTGAGAGCGATTGTTGCATGTGGTAGCATCGCCATGCCCTTGCTCCAGGCTTCGCACATCTTGTTGTTATCTTTTGGAGGCGGTATGGCAGAATATCCGTGGAGTTGGATATTGTAGCTAGAGAGAATTCAGCTCCTTTGGCATTGAGGATCCGAGGTCATTTCAATGCTTCAACTCCGTGACTGCTCTGTGACAGCGATTATTTTTCGAAGTTCGAAGTCTTCGCGGTGCGCGAAACCCGCCGCAAATGAAACAACAGAGGCTCATAAGCTCAGAAGCAACAGCGAGCTGCAGCTGAACTTGCTAGAGAAAAGCGCGAATGATATCAGTCTGCACGTCCAACCATCAGTGATCATTAAATCAGGGCACGAACACGCATCGGGCCTGCGTATAGGGTGGGGTGGAATTGCGTGGGAAAATCACTGAAGCAAAACGTTCTGCTGATAGAAGAAAAAAAATGGCATCGTCGACCTCACGCTTTCCACGCAACTTACTGAGACAACGCGGCCGGAGCAGCAAGATAAACCTGATCTGCGGTAGTTGGCGTTGCCCTTTGGGAGCAGCAACACGTGAGACGACCGGTTATTGTCGAACTTTGGAAGAGTGCCCATCGCGGAGAGACGCAACGTAATCGACTCTTAACTTACGCTACTGCTAGCACGTGAACGAGCCTAGTGGTAAAAGCTTCCATGCAGCTCGTCTTGCTCGTTACTACTGTAGTTTTTGAAATTTGCCGCACCAGCTCACACTCGTTTCTTGTACAGCGCGGAGTTGTTGGAACAATGTCTGTTGACGACGATGACTACATGCGTGTTCTCCCCAGTTCTGTGCCTTGCACAACCCGCGTCGTTTTTCCGAATCGTACAGAAGGTGTTACTGTGCGAGTTGAGCCTCAATTTACGGTGGAACAGTTAAAGTCGGTTGTTCTACAGACCTTGGGGGTTGACGACACACAAGCGCCGAGGTTTGCGATGTGGACTACGCACATTCAGGAAAGTGAGTTGGATGACGAGATTGTCGTTGTGGCTCTACCCAAAGGCATGAGGGCTTCGTTGATGATGAAACTAAAGAGCAGCGATCGCCCTCCCGTTTCAACACATGCGCAGAGGCCGTGCTGCGCTCTAATGTAATGACACTGTATAAACTTTATAAAAGCAGAAATCTTTCGGGCTGGGAAGGAGCACGTTATGCTTATCATCGGGATTGAGGTGTTGCTTAAGCCGGATAAGCCGTCACGGATAGAGAGGAGAGCTAGAGCTTGGGCCTTCAATCTGCTGACATCATGTGGCCGTAACGAACTGAGATGGTCTTTGCCCTTTAATGGTAAACAATTATTACTGTACGGCAATGGATGCCTCCCGCTGCTAGAGTTAAGGTCTCATTCACGGCAAAGGATCAATGACATGGCAGTACACTTTGTTGTAAACGATGTGTGCCAGTCCTCACACAACGCGGCTAGCTACAGTGATAACTTGGCGCGACTTGTCCATGCTCTACTCTCTAAGTTTTAAAGGTAGTTTTGTTGGCAGCAGAGCTTCCTCTGTCACACAGTGTGAGTTTCACGGTTATTTAAGATATATGGGTTTGGCGACCCGGGGGTCGAATGACAACAAGTAATATCAGAGTCTTCATCGGTGTAATGTTTTATAAATTATATCCACACCATCGCGATCCACTGTAAAGTAACTATTCTACCCTTTTAGAATCTCACTGTCTTGCTCGAGTGTGCTAGGCTGCACTGTCAGTTCAATTAAGTCACTCACTTGCGAATAGTCGCAAAAATAACGACATAAACGCTAGTGGCGAGGTGGAATTATAGCAAGCCAAATAGCACTGAGTCCGCCTTCGATCCGTTTTTGCATTCGCAGTTACGAAAAATTAAACGGCGCTCAACGCAGAATCTAGACAACCTGAGCAGCTTTTACGAAAGAGCTACCGACCCACAAGGTCGCTTGCCAAGGCCTCTCACCCGCTGGGTGCCTATACCGCCGATGTTCATCGATCGCTCAGTCGGAGTGCTCTTGCTATGCGGTCTCCGTTATCTAATATACACCCCGCCCACTCATCGATGATCAGAGTATGTGTTGGCAGTTTGGATTTGACCGACATATGCTTGACGTCTGGCAGCTGCAAACGTCACTGAGACTGCGGCGATTCTCGGAGGCGAGCTGAAAACGGCAGACTGGAGGGGTTCCAGCGGCGAGCTTCAGATATCGCATAAAAGAAGACGCTATTTCATGCCTCTAGCTGCCGTCGCGCAACAACCTGCTTCTCGAGACCGGCTGGCTCCGCCAGGATGCTTTCCTAAGCTTCGAGCAGAAAGTAACTCTATCCTGGAGAACAAGAGTCGAGACAGCGAATAAGGATGCTCCATCACATGTTTTACATGAAATCCGGGTAACAATCGTTGGAATCAGTGCACGGACCCCAGGGACTCGGTGTCGTGACCTAACTGCATGCTTCAACGCAAACAAGCTACCAGCACATTATTACTTTCAAACTCTTCCGTCTTTCACGCTCAGTCACTACCTTCTGATGTTCAACTTCAAGTTCAATTCTCTACTACTCTACTACGATCTCCGGACACAAATTAAACGCTGCCTCTAACTGACAGTGCAAGAACGTGCGATGATTCCCCGACCAAAACTCTCCTGAAATGTTCACCACCAGATAGCCGATGAGAGAATAAGGGGTCGGGAATCTCTTTTTCTTTCTTTCTTTCTTTTCCGTGGCAGAGGGAGGAAGTACTGGAGTAATTAGCCGTAGTAAAGCCTTGGATGGAGGCGAGGGAAATGACTTCTGACATGTGCCAGGCGCCAGTTCGAACGGGGGATCGCACTCACGCCGTACATGCACCGTGGTCAGAGCTCAAGCCCAGTCAGCCAGGCCAACCCGTGTGCCCCCGGCATGGTACCACTAGTTCCGTTTCATGGAATCAGATACGCCTAAACTGCTGTCGTGCTCAACACATCGCTTAGCTAGCTTCCTTCTTGTAACGCTTTACTTTCACCAATGATTTTCTCACTTTTTCACCATTACTTTACTGACTTGTGTTTTGTATTGCTGTAACCAAGTCATGTCTTTACATTGGCCGTGGGACACAGAAGGAATAAACGGAAGAATAAAAAGAACGGAGAAGAAGAAGAAGAAGAAGAAGAAGAAGAAGAAGAAGAAGAAGAAGAAGAAGAAGAAGAAGAAGAAGAA
>JAOWAW010086218.1:0-16110 GCA_028565695.1 Nicola tetela
CCCCCCCCCCCCCAAAAACCCCCCCCCCCCCCCCCGGATATCGGAAGGCCAAAAAAGCCTGGATGTCATAGGGTTAAAATTCCCAGCTACAAGGTGTAGCCCACACTTTTTTGGTTGGCTCTGTCTTACTACTGCTTGTGCAGCTGTAAGGGCTTTGCCACAGTCAGTTAAACCCAAGGGTTAGACAAATCGCCGGCAGCTTGCTTCTGGAATTTCATTTTTCCACTTCGGCTCCAGTTTAGCTTACTGACTTTCACAGGCTCCGACTTCCATCTGTATGATCTGTTCCACGCCTGAATGACATTAGTGCAAGTAACGGACCCCCTGCTGTACCCAAGGCGGCTAAACTCCTCCAATGCAAACATCAAGGCCACCAAGTGCTTACAGCTGGCAGTCAGGGCTTTGCCAGCAGGTCATAGCATGGCATGCATTCCACAAAGAGAACATGTACAACTACAGCAATCTCCTCAGTGTTACTTGTGCTCACTGCAAGCTTCAGCTTGTATGGCAATCCTGTTTTCATTTCTGGTTCACACTGGGCTCTATATTAGATAATGCAATTTCTATCTTCCTGACAAATCCTTTCTGAAAAAGTCTCAGCACCTTGCCATCCATTGCAGCAATAGCTCTGAAACTGCTTGACTTCCCATCAAATACAGCAGTGTCCAAAAAGCACTTGCACATGGTGTGCGCGGAAAAAAACTGCCAATTGCAGTCTTCCAGCAGCTAATGAAAGCCATTCAGTTGCCAAAAAGACTAAGGGTCCTTCCGTCGATGGTGCACCTGGATCACAGCTCTCTTTTGTGCCACTCCTAACAGATTTTCCTGCGACAGCATCACCCTCACTGGACTGTAAGTCAGCACTCTTGGTATCAGATTGATGAGCCAAAACTCCAAGGCCTGAAAAAAAAGTTATGATTAGGATCAGTGAACATGGTTGGCATAAAACATGCTGCTCTAAATAGTGGAGAGAGAGGTTGTATCAACTTACCTTTCACAAACCTGGGCGATTCTTCCACACTTTTTCAGGCCATTTCTCTGACAAATACGCACGAAGCAAGTTGAGAGTCCATGTGCTCAGGTTGTAACTGAAGTTCAATTTTCCGGACATCGTCTTCCCAATTACAAATTACAAGCTGAATGCCCTTTCATTCACTACCCAATAACGAGCAATGGGAACAACCAATGACAAATTTGGAAAAGGGGAGAGCTTCTAGCTACAAGATAACCAAGAGTGTTTTTCATGCACGGAATGTGTGTGTGTTCTGCAGCACCAAGTCTACTGTCAGAGCAAGTGTCCCGCAAGTGAGCCAGACGAGCGCAGGTGCCATTTGTGTAGAATACATGCCATGATAGGAAAAGCCAAGACATATATGGGGCTTGTCCATAAGTGTAGGCAGGGGAGATACACTGATGGGTAGAGAAAGGAATTGGTTTCACACAATCAGAGACAATACTTAGCTGAGCACAAGAGAGCAGCATCTAGTGGATTTACATTTCAGACATATATCTTAGTTACGTTTTCTATCACCTGTTTCTGAGTGTTTGTCAGTATTATAGATCTAGACTTGGTTCTGTACATCCAAAAGTGGTCATGACAGGATAAAATTCTATATCAATTTGCAAAAATTGGGCAAACAGCCCATTTGCTAATTATATACTTATAAGGCTTCCTGTATACCTTCATGCATATTTAGTTGTTAGAACATACTCACGTACAGCAGCTGGAGTCATGTGCTAACCCAACACCATTGTACTGAGCCAGCATGCTCTCGGGAAATACATGGCAGCCATATCATTTTGATAACAATCTGATTTGCTAAATGAAATACAGGGATAACAATCCATAGCTATGTGCTACAATTCTCACCACACTGCTGCATGCAGTTGCAGCTACAATTACAGCTAGAGAAAAATCAAATTGTCCATGCAGAGCCAGCCTAAATATGTACACCCAAACTGCTAACTCTAGCTAGCAATTACTTGCACTTAGTGATGCATGCACAATATCATAGCATAGCCCTAAATTGACTCCAAATCAGGTAGAAGAACCCTGTCTGCTGTTCCCACTTGGAAATGCAATAAGGACGATCCATACTGCTGTAGTCTCTCCTAAATTCATAGCGCAAAAGTAGCTCACACGTTTTACACGCTGTAATACGGTTTCCCTGATACATGAACTTTTGCAAGTACTTCGTTCGTTTGCAATGTTGCTGAGACGTCACTACTCCCCGCTGTGGGTGTGACTTCACTGAGAAGTTGATGTCGGATGAACAGTTTATCATAGATACTAGAATTCTGACACATAGATTCACTTTTTCCCGGAGTACTAAACTTTCCACCTCTTCCAGCAGTCTGCCAATCCACAAGAAATTATCGTCGTGTTCAGCAGGTTGAGGAGAGTACACCATCAAACAGTTGACCCTGTAGTGCTGCAGAATTTTTGCCCAACTTTGTTCCCGAAATATCCATAGTCGCTGTTCTATAGTACTATTGTCTACTAACATTATGGGAGTGGTTATGAGCAGATAACCTGGAAGTTGAACAGTCCTGATAATTTGAATCACATCTGCATTTCTCAGGAAAGACTTTGGTTGGCTGGATGAGAGAAGAGTTTGATCATATTCCTTGTCTGGATAATAAGTTGGAGCAGATATAGCCACATCCGCAGCTTGTGGCAACTGTGTTAGAATCGCTGCTAGTGAAGAATTCCACATCGCACTGTCACCTGCTTTCTCATTGGAGTACATCTCAGTCCCGGCTGGAGCTGAGATGGTGATGGTCAACTGCATTGAGTGCTTTGTATAGGTTAGATTTCGCAGTAGATGCAGGAGAACACTGCTGGAATTTGGGTCTTCTACATGTGCCTTTATCTTCAGGTTAGTCAGCTGAGGTAAGCTGAGAAAGCTGAGATGGCTGAAAATCTGCATTGCTGAAACCCCATTGTCAGTATCTGCTACAACCAAATCAGTCAGACCCGATGTGATTCCTGCAATGTCGCTAAAGTTGCACTTGAGCTGTAGCCTGCCATTTGTGTGGGAAGTGATAGTCAGATGAGTGACCACATTGCAGTTATTTGTATGACCCAGCAGTGTTGCTAGAGCCTGGATGTCCTTGCAGGAGAAATGTCGAAGTCGTAGTTGCATGAGCTGTAGTTGTATACTGCACAAATGCATATTCATCACTGCGTAGAATACAGCTGCATTTCCTCCGATGATTACCATTTGAGTCAGATCGCATTGCTTCATCTCTTGCGCAAGTAGATTTTTCCAGCAATATGGTGAACAGCACTCAGATTTTCCCTGAATCAGGCGCAGTTCCATTGCAGAATGAACTACATGCGTCTGATGCAGTTCTAGCTCATGACTGCTTCTTTGTGCATCCTGCATACTTGGCCAAGCCTGCAATTTTTCTGGAACCATTTGCTTCAGGCAACTTTGTAGCTGTTGGGGTATAACTACTGTTAATGTAGTGCTACTGTGGATGGGATATACCATCCAACTGAGCCAATTGATATGAATGTGTTGCCGAAGGCCTCCACAAAGAAAATCAGCCAAGGCCTGTTGATAATACACATTGAGAGAGCTGTCCCGACAAAAACCCAGCCTAAAACAATCGATCTTCTCCAACAGACCAGGGCTTAACCAAAATTCCTGTGTAGGGTTCTGTGATAACTCATTCACCACATCTGCCATTAGCCATGCTGCAAAGAACTCCACAAACAGTGGGTGGTGAAAGGAATACCTCTTGTCGAATTTGGATAGCCTGTCTGGCACTCCAACCAGACGAAGAAGCCCGACTCTTTCCACCTGAGCAGATAACAAACCGACATTCTCTAGATCTGTAGATGTGAAGACGGAGATGTTTTTATCCCAGCTTTCATAAGCCAGTTCCTGTAACTTTCCTATATCTGATTTGTGTTTCTCCAGCAGCTCTGCTACAGACTCTTGTTTTGGATAATTTGCATTGCCATTTAACTGTTCCTCTGCTCGCTGAAATAGCTCCAACACAAATAAACGGAACAGCAAGAACTTAGTAGGTGGTATGTTTCGCCATGACAAACTTCCTGACAAATCACACAGCATAGACAAGTACAATGGCACTGTTAACTCACGTGACTGGATGATTTCCGCAACCTCAGAATCATTTGGATTATTTCCTCCCATGCAGTTCAACAAGAATTGTGTGGCTTCATCAACCGTGAAAGGTAGCAGCTGCACCTGACGAGTAAAGCAAGTTAGCCCCAAGGCTATAGTTCGATCTGTTTCACGTGCTGCAACGATGGTTCGCACCTGTGGCAGTTTTTTGCCACATATTAGATCCGCAATGTATCTTGAGAGATTGCCTTCAGCTTGATCAAGTGCATCAAAAACGAATAAAACATTTGCTCCCTGTTCACGCAAGAGCTGTTTCACAGCCTGCACCTCCTGTGGCATACTGTCATTGCTCAAATCCAATGTTGAAAGCAGCTCTTCCAAGGTTGATGCATTTCGAACTTCCGTGCTTTCTAGCGAGAAGACCAGAATTAGTTGGAATTCTTCAGCAAAAACTTCACCTTTGCTCCATTGATATGGTAAAACTTTTGTGAAGTATGTCGTCTTTCCAACCCCCGGCTCGCCATAGACCATGACACTCTTGGGCCTAGGGAAAGTCTTCTTCCTCTCCGACTGAAATGGTGAAAAGAGCTGCGACATTTTCACTATACCTTCTTGCCTAAACCTGGGGCCTTGCTTTTGTGTTTGTTCTGTTTCAGAAAGGACTGCAAGTCGGGCACGGTTGAGTAATATCTCAGCTGTTGTAACCTTCGAAAACCGGTCGAGTCGATTGTGTTCGTTCCTCAGGTAGAATGCATGCAGATGCCAGACTACAGGCTTCAGTGCTGAATTGCTCAGCCATTGATGATAGACTACCAGGAGAACAATACAGAGGCCAACCAGTATGATCAGAGAGGTTTTGTTCCTGACTATGTCCCACGCTTTCACTCTCACATGCACCGCAGCGGAGACATTACCTACAAATCACAGACACACACAGACACACAGACACACAGATAGACAGACACACCACACGCATACACATATGCACACACATATGCACACACATACACACACACATACACACACAGCACAAGTTAGGCTAGCTGAAGTTCCATTAGTTGGGAATACCATTTTAACACAGTCTCTCTTAATTGAGAAAAGGCAAAAATCTGAATAACACCCGCTAGAATACGAATCTGATACAAGATGAGGAGAGCTGACTGCACAAAAAGTGGATAGCCAGGCAAAAACTCTGCAGTAAGCAACCCCCACAGTATTACAGACTATCTACTAGCCATTATTAGCACATTTCAAGTGTTCACTCTGAGGCTAAACCAGTGTTGCACTTATCACATGTTGACTGTATGCCCTGAAAGAGGCACACCATTTAGGTAAGGCACAGGGTATGGTCAGTTTTCCTCTGCTACCAATGCCAGTGAGAGTATGTGGATAAAAACTGATGTATAACTGCAGAAATCACAGTGACTTTTCTCAGAGCACAAAATACTGCCTTCTTATTGCATGTCTGTGAAATAGCTTTATAGGTGTTAGTTGCAGTGAGAGGCATATTACACAGTCAAACAGTGCTGATGATATCTGTGTGCTGTTATCAGTACCTGTAGCTTTGCTACATAGAGCAGCACTGTGTGCTATCCGTTTTTTTGACACACAGATTATGGGGCCTTTTGAAATTCCTTCTCACTTTGTGTACTTTTCATTAAAATACAACTAAACAAACTATTAAAAGCACTTTCATCAGAAGCTTGCCTGATTGATCACTCATCAATTTCGGATTTTCATCACTTCCCACAGTAGGTGTTAGTTGATCTGCTATCTGGCTGTCCACCCGGCCTGGAAATAATGGCATGGCACTTGTGGGTGTATCAATGTCTGGAGAATGAGAACCATTTTCTGCAGTCGTTAAAAAGCCTAAAAAGAAATCATTAATTTTAGTGATAGGGATGCTACTCCACTTAGCTATACACAGTGCAACAGTGAAGCATTAGATGATATACCAATCACTTTCTGCTTAGCATTACCAGGAAAATGAACATGACTGGATTTGAACCTGTGACTTTAGGCCCCAGCCAAATGAAGATCTTATGATGCTGACTGATCAACCAATTAACCTGCCCAAAAGGGTTGGATTCGGGGCTACAGATCCGACTCCTGTCTGACACATGCACAATTCGATATCAGGAATGCAGATACACACCATGCAGTGACAACACTACCGTGGGCAATATGCCATGCACTGGAAAGAACGGGCTGGCGTCCAGTCCCACCCATTCAGCTGGGGATAGAGGATAAAGTGATTGGTAATGATTCCCGCAATCATAAAGTGCTTCTTGTAAGTGAATCTATGAAGGTTATTGTACTGATGCACTTTGTGCCACTACCAGCTTGTTACTTCTGATCAGGAGGCCTCTGCTCATGCTACATTTAGCAATAGTAGGCCCAGGCCCCAGACAACTCTTCTAGTAAATACTAGAGGCCTTTGTAATTCTTAGTATATGTAGAGTCTCTTAGCTAATAAGGGGAAGCAGACTGAATCAGAAAACAAGCAAAAGAGCGGATTTGAAAGACTCTCAACAAGAAAACAATTGCCTCCTGAGAACGAACAAGATTAAGTTTAGCAATTTATCAACAAAAGGTAAGACTTGAAATTTGTTAGGAAACTCAGAGTAAACAAAGCTCTACGTGGCTCAAGCCATAGCATCTGTTAGGCACTAGCACTAGAACATTTCCTATTGAAAGTCTCCACTGCTTAGCTGTCAACCAGATACATTAAATGTTTCATTGACCACCCCTTACCTCTGCTTTCAGGCTGAAGAAGATCTTTCTTGAATTTTTGAGCTGCAACAGGAGCCACCTTCTTAAGGACCTTCAACAGATCATCACCATATGCCACTTTTTGATGATGGTCGCACCATTCCATGAGCACACGATGCGCCATATTCCGCCAGAAAGGCTCACCAATGGTGGACGAGTGTTGCTTGATAAAACCAGGACCACCCTGCGGATGGATGTATTGCAATAAAATGACAGCAAGATGTGTTGCTCTCTCTTGATCAAAGTAGGCCGACAGCTTCCACAGAAGAGGATCTTTTGAAGACAGGCAGGTAGCCTTCTTGAGCTTCTGGGTGTTGGAATCTGTATGCTCTCTGGTTCCCCTTGTCCCTGCATAGAACAGAAAATAAAACAGATCATATAGAATTCAAAGGTATGAATTTCCAGGTCTGGAAAATATACTTAGAAGACCAGTGAAACCAGGTTGGATTCAGTTACACACACCAACAAAAATGTTGCTAAATGATGCTGCAGTCAATAGCACCTCTTAATAGACACATGTCAGTATCAGCAGTAATATTGTGAGATTTCCTGCAAGTGGAAGACTTTCACCTGAGAACCCTCACTTTGCAGGCTAACAGTTCACCTCCTAGGTCTTCCAGCTGGGCTTGATCTGCCTCGCATTTAAGATCATACTTGAAAGCTAGGAAAATTATTGTAAACAGAACACACAATGGTCAATCCATTTGAAACAATGGTGGGAGGCAAGTGTGTATCACAGATGTGTGTGCACAAATGTGAGTGTGGATGATTGTGTTAGTGAGTGCTGCTGTCTGTACAGGTGGTTGTGATTAAGTTTACATTTGCCTGTTTTGCGTTTCTTTTTTTGCGGGGGATTTACCACATTCACTCATCTACTTGTTTGCCCATTTGTCAATATGCACAGATACGTGCTTAAATCATAATATGTATGCAAGAAGCCATTGTTCCCACACATACTGAGATAGCTCAGTATTCTTTTGTGTATCTGCCTGCGTACCATAGCCTGGCATTGATACTGAGAACAGCATGCAACTATATGCCCAAAGATATGCAGCAAGTTTTCATTGGTAAGCCCTGAACCCAATAAGAAGGTGAGAACACATTGTAGAGAGTGGGC
The DNA here is from genome assembly GCA_028565695.1 of Nicola tetela. Taxonomy (NCBI): domain Eukaryota; kingdom Metazoa; phylum Porifera; class Calcarea; order Clathrinida; family Clathrinidae; genus Nicola; species Nicola tetela. The sequence continues at coordinate 7,987 of JAOWAW010086218.1, forward strand.
AGTCTTATGATCTGTGTTTACCTAAGAGAAATAGTAAAAGCGCAACGTGTGAGTGAATACCCCCAGTGGTTTAGCTGTGACTCACCTTGTTCAAGTTGAGCTGAGCTCGTCCTTTGCCTTTTTCTCAGGTTGTAAGTCATGGTGAGAAGCTCTGTGATTCGGTGAGGAAAGTACTCTAACAAACAGGTATCAGACAATGAAGTTGATCCAACAGTACCATTTTAAATATTAAATGTGCGTCTTAATGCAAGATAAAATGAAGTCAGAAAAGGCTAAATAGAAGTACCGATTTTGGCCAAGTTTCAAATTCACAGTAAAAACGCTGGACTACTCTCTCATCCATCTTTACTTTGATAGCCTTGCTGGTATCAATATCCAACCAACCAACAACAAAACCAGCAAATTTCACCAGGCATTAGATAAACAAACAGGGCTTTACATATATGTACAACTACCAGTAGGCCTTATGCAGGAAGCAGTAGCTTGATCCTGACGTTGTCATGTTGACAGCACCAAGGATATGTCACTGGAAGTGGAGCAAAACTATTGATACAGCACACAATTCATACTTCTTGTCATTAAGATTCTTAACATTTTTTTTATCTCATAAGACTTCAGAGTTGATTCTTTCAGCTCGCGCGTTCTTACTTAGAAACTGTCAGTTTTTTACACTCAAATTTAGCCAGTTTGATCCCGCAATTGCGGAAACCAAGAAGCTTGACTTCAACTTGACAGAGCAGGTGTCAAGGATCAGTGTGCCTAGCAATTTCCATCTAACCTAGCAGTGCTTAATAGTGTTGTAGTACATGTATAGTATTGACGTGCGATAATAGAGTCATCAATTACATCAGGGTACAAGTACAAAAATCAGCAAATCACTGCAAGACAATTCAGGCGTAGAGCGATTGCAAAGAGAACAGGTACTTTAATTTGAGGATAACCTCTTCGGTGGATCATAGCTGGCTGTGCTGTGATAGGTGGGTTGGACCGGTTTGTTACCTTAGAGAAATTACTGATTGGCTAAAAAAACTTTTGACACTACATTGTAAGTTGTAATAGGCCCTCGCAGCATGTTTGGGCGACAAACAAATAAAACTGATACAAAAAATAAGGGTGAAGCAAGGGCCAGATCATCGCTTACCGTTCGCTGAGAGAAAGTCTATATCGTTGACGTTGGTTAATATTAATGCATTAACGAATTATTCCCTGAGTCTCAGACCGTGAGTAGACACTTGACAATAACTGATAAATTATAAGGGACTAGTGCTGTGAGGCCCAACAGAACAAAGTCTTGTAATTGGTTGATGGAGTTACAAGTTCAGCCAAACGTTAACGGGTGACATCATTTCTGTATGTCAGATCTAACGGCCTGGCGTACTCGGCGTCTGTTTGCGCGATCACCTGAGCGACATTCGCCCGCCGCGATTCAAATAAACAAACAATCGCCAGCTTCAAAGGTAAATTTACGTCCAGTTACTTGAGGATTGAAGGAGCTGAGAGAACAGCCGCCATCAGAGCTCCTAACCAAAGAGTCCTTGTCATAGTGGATGGCTGGTAATGGGTTAAATAAGCCAGTCAGTACATGTCCGAATCCCTACCCGGCGCAACTCAGTTATTTTGCGGCTTTGAAGACACGCTACTGGGCGAATTTGCTGCCCGTCTCCCCTGAGCGATCCATCACGCAATAACAGTCTGAGTCGTTTACCTACGGCAGGCCTATTGTATACAATTGGTATACCGATACTTTCGTTAATTTAGCGTTCTACACAGGAATGACTTTAGTTCCACCCAATATGTCAGGGCTTACGGCGCCTGAGTCTTTGCAGTTGTCGACATGATATGCGCGTACAGTTGACATCCAAGTCAACACGACGACTAGACTTTACCTTGTTACAGTGTGGCTGAGCGTGAGTCAACCCAGAGATTTCGGCTGTTGGCGACGGGCTCCGCCCGATGTACTTCAATGCGACGGTGTCAGCAGCTGGTTGGGTACAGAACGAACGAAGCCGGATGACAAGTATTCCGGGAGCGGGCGAGTGGATGAAAACGGGATGGTACCTAACCTTCTGTCAGGCTTGTGCAGATGAGCTGAAAAGAAGTGGTTGCACTCTATTGTCATCCTAGACGTATACTGTCGCGCCGCGGCGTGGGTAATCGACGGCTTGCCGATATCGGCCATGATGTGGGGAGTACACCATGATTCACTGATTAACGTAACGTACATGTACACTAGTACCGTCGCTATGCCTGGCTGTACTCATATGTGCGATCATTTCAAATCCAGCATTTAACAGCAAACGACCTCGCAAGGCTTGGATGGCATGGGCGGCAATCGAGTCGCGTCCGACCGGGTACTGATACCGGATCGTTGTCGGGATCTGATCTGTTTCGATGGAGTCAATATCGAAGCTAATCGGCTTAAAGTACAGTGCGTATTCGATATTCGATTCACACAGAACAGATCTGGAGTCCGTTCCCAAAGATCACCTCCAGCTCTGCAAATGGGCCTGTTTTAGTTTATTGGCATGTGATCGGGATGCTGACTCTATTCGAACACAGGGTGTGCATTCGATTTTTCCAGGAGTCGTATTGAGATCTCTCGGCTCACTGGATTTGTGTTCAATTTTACGGATGATCCAGTGACTACATCCATTAGATCAGTGACCTAACGCTTCCACGGTCATAGAGAATCACCCAGGTTCGAGTTGGGCAGCTTACGATGAGGGGGTGTGATTTGAATTAGCTGTCTTTTCCAGGTGATAACATTTTACGTTTGTCTGTCGAGCAGGTTCACCGCCAAGGCGATTTCCCGTTCCATTTCCGGAGTGATTCACATATTAAACCTGGATTATTAATCCTGATTCGGATGCATGCAAATCGGAATAACCTCTGCAGGTCTAGGAGAACCATCCTCAGTGGATTAGGTGCTTAGCCAGCACTATTCTGTAGGTGGCGATTTCGTTGCGTTTCACGCTCCGAAGCTCACTTTCTTAATAAGGCTAGGATGCACTGCCGGACCTTCACTAGCACATGATCTGTTCAATTGGGGAAGGTTCACCAAATTCGGACTCGGAAGCCGGGGCATGCATATGGTTGTGTTAAAAGCCATGTGAAAGTCCTCCAAAGATGTGCTTCTGGCCAATGCATGTAAAGGAGCCCGGATCTGAGCTAATTAAATACCCCCAGTGCAACGCTGCAACAGAACTAGCACCATAGCTATAGAACTGTTCGCAACCAAACTGGGAATGCTAATAGGGCTGAGGAGAAAATCAGCTATAGGTATCGAGAAACTCGGAACCATGATGTTTTGACATTTTACTAGAAGCAAGCGAAGAGAGAACAGGAACGGAAAAATAGGTAAAGACAACGTTTCGCCATGGTGGTTTCCTCAGGTCAGACGGAGAGAACGAGAAGATCAAGAGGAGAACGGAATTTAAGGAGTACTAGTGAGAAGAGGTGTGAGGCGAAGCGCGAGAAGATTAAACCTTTGGGATGCGTGTGATCGTGAAGGGGTGTGTGACAGAGGTGTGTTTGTCTGTGTATGAGGTGTTGATTCGCGTGCGACTTGTCAAAACTATTCGCACAAAGCGTCTATACCGTCATCGCGATTGATCGATTCAGAAGGTGGTGCCACGGTGAACTGCTTATGCGCTAAATTTAGCATTCTTCTATTATTCGCCTTCAACGGTAGAGTGTCCTCTGGCGTTGCTTCGCTTACCGAAACTGACAGTTTGTGCTCGCCTCGGAAATGTTCGGCCTCGGGTGCGTCTTCCTAGAGGTGGATCGCGAAGCGGTGGGGTGATGCGGTCTCTCAGCATGCACCCGGTCTTCCCCACATAGGCTGAACAGCCGAGTAAATACACCGCGCTCGTAGATCAGGTCGTGAAATGGTGGCGGATAGTGTATTCCTCGATGTTAACGTTCTGGCGGTTGACCACGATCGAACACGTCATGCATCTTGGGGTCTTGCATGGGTAGGTGCTGCGCGAAGCCTGTCCCATCGGATCCGGAGGCTCGGTGTGCTCTGGCAAGTCTGTAAGGTTTCTAGGTCTTCTGTAAGTTGTGAAAGGAAGGTTAAAATGTTCCCGCAAGCGGTCGTTAGGTGCGAATCAACACCTTACACACAGGAAAACGCACGCTTCTGTCACACACCCCTTCACGATCACATGCATTCCCAAAAGATTTAATCTTTTCGGACTTCACCTCACACCTTTTCTCCCTAGAACTCTTTAAGTTCCATCCTCCTCTTGATCTTTTCGTTCTCTCTGCCTGACCTGAGGAAGCCACTACGGCGAAACGTTGTCATTACCTATCTTGTCCGTTTCTGTCCTCTCTCGTTACTTGCTTCTGATGAAATGAGAGAACCAGCAACGAGGCATTAGTCATTCAGGTAGTAAGGGCCGCAGCTTTCGTCAGGTTGGAGCCAATTGTACCAGTTTGGTTAAAATGTATTAACATATGTCGTTTATATGTGCCCTGTTTCCGACGCAGAAACTTGGCGTAGGCGTGCGTTTTGTACCGCCACTGTAGATTAAAGTAACAGTTTAGTGTTAAACCTAATAAAATTATTAAAATTGTGATCTCACCCACATTTTCATGACCCGTTGACAAGGGAGGTTATCTTCACACATTTACAGCCCTAACTGGAAGAAATTGAAACGAGTTGTTGGAGATAAACTTTTATTGGAATTGGATTTTGAAAATCAGTAATGCAGAGAGCCATTATGGACGCAATAAAATAAACAAATACATTGAATATTTGGATTATAATTCAATACAATGATTTTTCATTCAGTTTTCACAGCCATAATAATCAAGAACAAAAAATAATAACAGTGCTCTGTGCTGACAATATTAACAAGCATTTTCAGATAAACCTGTGTGTTCAGAGTATCACAAATCTCCGATGGATGCGTTTAAGAAGTTAGTAAGAACGTCCTATCAGCTCATAAGAACGCTGTGTATCTTGCTGACAACGAGGTTGTTAGGCTTAGCGTATCACGACGAAAACCAAGCAGAATATGATATGTAGTCGTCTACTGCCTTCAGTGTATCGTCACAGACGAACGTCAAAGGGTGCACGTGCATGGTTGTCCGTTCAAAAGGCTTTTCTTAAAACTGCCGGGAAAAGGACAGTCATAATTAAAGTCACGACTGTGAAAAAAAAGAATAGTTTGTGTGGCACACTCTGTCACTGACAGACTGTGCAACATACTCTCCTGCCTGGATTTATCAACTGACAGGAAACCGGCCTTAAAGAACAAATTAAATCATCTGTTCGTTGCCAATGACTTCATATCAATAATTCCGAAATCCAAGTGTAAATCTTTACAGCAAGCTAATTATAACCATATTGAGAAGACAATTCTTCAACCAGTGCGCAAGGAGCAACGCATGCGCAACAAAAGCCACTGTGTCAGATGAGTGCATCAACGTGTACAAACACTCAAGTTGTGTTTGTGTATCTGACTGCGAGTGGCGCAAGGGATATTTGTTGTATAAATTGAACGTCATAGTTACTTCTAGATAGCGCTAGCTACGGCATGATGTTAAATCAAGAAGACGGTAATGTCTACGGTTTCTCCAGTTAGGACCCAAAAGGAATCTAGTTGTACAATACCTTTCTCACACAAACTTGACCACTTGTCGCCTGACTCCCAGTGGTCGACATCGCTCCCACGCATGCGCGCTCTTTGCTTGTCCGCGGAGTGGCCAGCACGGCACCGTAAAATTCGCAACGTGATTCCCCAGTACTTGACGAAATAACATTAAGGGGATTAAGTTGCAAATAGTTCTTTTCGCCACAAGCTTGCCAAGGGGCTGGGAGAAAATAAACGAAAGCAATTTCCTAAAAGGAAGAATCTCTGCTACACGTAAAGAGCAAGAAGCTCGCGTTTGTACATTCCTATTGGCATAGCAGTGACCGTACGCGTCAACTTGCCGCGGTTCACTGCAGGTACCGCTGTTTGACATGAAAGCGTATAGGTAACACCATCAGAACGTTTAAGGCACCTTTCTTAACTGTAGATTACTGTACGCACTTTAAATTGCAACTATCCGTACGACCAGGTACAAACGCTGGTACCTACACGCTGGACAACCTCCAAGGACTTAATTGACGACATACTCAAGCGATTATACGTGATTGGTTGGAAGAATTATATATAAATGGGTTGAAATGAAAGTTATCAATAACAAGAGTCTTCCCCACGATGCGTACTTACGTCTTTCACAGAGAAAAAAGCGCGTTTGCTGTACACAACTTGTTGCAACAAGATCTTCATTTTGAAAAGCCACACAACTGCTAAGATTGCTGGATTTGACCTTAGTCGCCTGAAGGGAGGTGTATTTCCCTGTTCGATTTTTCGGCAGCTTGACCGTTCCACGTCCGTTTGTCGTGGAAACACGCTGACTCTTCAGCGCAGTCCAAATCATTTGTGTGTCCCTTTCCGTCTTTCTAAGGTGAAAGAGCTTAATCTCGTCTAGAGCGCAATCAGTGTCTGAATTCTCCCGCGGTAGAGCCAAATGACCTCCAAGTCGACGGCAGATACTCGCTGCCTCACTCTTGTTGACAGGACGTGCTGAGTAGCGCAGCGAATAACTCTTTGAGCCACACGTTCTGAATACTGACAAGAAAAGTTAACAAAATATTGGGTAAAAGACAATTTACTTTTATAGAATTAAGACCGAACATCAATGTCACCTCAATGGCAGTTTTCAAGGACACCAACACTCAGGACAACATGTATATAATTAACTTGGCTGTGACTGTTGCTGAAATTGATTCTAAGAGAGGTAATTTTTCGCTTACCTCTTTGACAAATCGAGGGGAGTGGCGTTGAGCAGTTTTGTAGTCTGTATCTTCCAGTGCCTACAGCCCAAGATAAACACCGCCCGGCGCCTTTGTTAACTTCAGCGGGAACGCTAGTGATCTCGTCTCCTGTCAGAGGATTACGGAAAAGAACTCGTTTGTCTGTTTCGTACTTCTTTCCTGCTACCCAAATGTGTTGATTGAGGTTCTCGAGTAGAACCCTGCTCTCTTGCTTAGGAGGCATGAGAAATCCTCCCAGCCGGAAGCAGGACTGCATCGCCTTCCTGAAGCTAAGTCGTGCGTCGTTGTACCGCCATCGGCTAGTACTTCCTTCTTGCGAAGTAGAGCTGACGTCTGCAGAAGCGGAAACATTCGCAGCTTCGTAATGAGAATTTGGTAATTAAGAAGTCGAGGTTAAAACTGTTTTGCTCAGCTATCCATTTCTCTCAACTCCATATATTCAAAGAAAAGAACGCCTGAGTAATGCTCAAAGTTGCAGACTATAATTAATGATAAATAAAGTACATGGTAACTGAGAAAATTCGGTTTGCCTGCTTTGTCGCATACCTTTACACTGATAGTCGCTGATGGTGTTCACACACTCGGTGAGATTCACACAGCGTCTGTCGCAATGATCACCGACTGAGAAAGCAGCAGATACAAAAGAATGAATGGCAGATATGAGCACATGTTTGCTACTAACAATTGAGAGAATTTCACTTCCAATTGTGGTGAAGACTTTCGCGATGTTCTGATGTTCTAGATAGTGACATTAGCAGCTCTACACATTTGATCAGATGATAATACGAACAAAGACTTGTCAAATATTAATAATTCTTATTGCATGAGATATTCCAGGAATACTACTTTTTGGTTGTAAGACTTATTTCCCTGTATGCAGTTGAATTCAATATGCAAAGAACTGGAGACTCTCTTTCATACTTACCGCTGATGGTGATGGACAGGCTCAATCGAATAGGCGAAATGCTGACGTCGATTCCAAGACGTGAAAATTCCACTTCATCTATAAACAGTTGAAGTTCAAAGTCAAATGTTCTGTTTCCAGGGGCTGATGGAATGGTCGTAGATGTTTCGGGTACGGATAGGTGGATGGTATCGCCGTTACTGTTATTGGACATGTGAAATGAAGCCGCCAAGTTGAAGGAGCCGTTTGTCAAACGTGCGACTGCAACTCTTTTTACCCTTGGTGTCCAGGCGAGTGATGAACCGTTTTGAGTTTTGTATGAAGGGATCGAAACCGGAATAGAAGCAAATTCGCTGTTTTTCAGAATGTCGGTTTCATTCAGAAAATA
>JAOWAW010086329.1:0-12570 GCA_028565695.1 Nicola tetela
GAAGAAGAAGAAGAAGAAGAAGAAGAAGAAGAAGAAGAAGAAGAAGAAGAAGAAGAGAAAAATCCACTGGACACCATTCCTGAGGATGGCACTGACAGAAGGAAGAGGAAGAAGGAAGAAACAGGTGCATAGACAAGCCCACCAAAGGTGCATGAGAGATCTGATTGCCCTGTGCTTCAAACAGAAAGAAGCCGACCTGACGCTGAAAGAGAGAAATGAAGATCTTGGAAGAAAGACAGAAGTAGAGATGAAGGAGCGGCGTGCAATAATCGATTGGATTAAGACATCCAGCAAATGAACAATGATTCTTGAACAGTCCTTATTCTTTGGTCAACTTTTACATCTTTTATTCTTACTTTTGTCATTTCATTTGCTCGGTCAGTAGGTTACATGACCACTCCCTGTAAACACTGTGATGCACACAACAAAATTGTCTTGTCTGTGTATGCATGCCAACTCAGTCCTCGATGTGAACAAATCATGAATACCAAAAAATTAAAGAGGCTAATGGAAATACTTCTCCAAAGTAAGTGGTTGCAAATCAAAAAACTTGCTGATCTCATTGCTATGCAAGCATGCATGGCAATTGTACAGCAGTGTTACAACAACGTAATATTGTCCAATTGGTTGCAGTCCTAGATACATGTTGTCCTTCATGCTCAAGAAGGTGAACTAGGCCAACAGACCACCAAAGCCCCACTCAACACCTACTCTAACCTCGTTCATTTCCTTGTTGAACTGCACATCTTCCTGTGTCAGATTATTCCCTCAAAAAGGCAGGAGAACTTGTGGCAGCAGAGGATATCCAGCATCTCCATACACACAACACCACTTGCTGCCACAAACCCTCATATGGACCGAACAGATGAGCAACCAAGCTTTGGGGTTGAACAGTCGACTGGAACTTCATCACATGTTTCCGCTTGTGTCCACTGTACCTCAAGTGCTGGTACAGTTTTGGACAAGAAATTTGAATGACTGTCCCATCGATGAAACCCCAAACTATATCCAAGGGGCACTTCTGTCGAACTGCATGCATCCCTCAGCAACTTGCTTGTCTGACAGCCAGCCTTGCTTCTACTTGGTGACGTTCATGATCAGGCCCTACCACTCTTGGTACAAAAAATTCAGTGTCGTGTTGAATATCACGTTCATCTCAGACTCCCCTCGTCCAAACACTTCCTCCAGGTCGAAACAGCGATTTGGATACGAAAGATGGCAAAGGACAATATACAAGCCTTCCAGTCCTGACCAGCACAAGCGATTCGAGCCATGCATAGCTAGAGGCAGGTGAAGGCTGGTCCGGAGCCTTCCCAGATCGTCCCTCTGAAACCTGGAGAGCTTAACACACCTGTACATGGCAAACCATATTTTTTAAATGTTTAAATGTTACCCGAGACGAGCTCGCTGAAGCCAACACCTACATATATGTCAGACAGAGAATCCAAGTCGAACGGCGTTTTCTCTCTCTGTCAAAGAGTCGCCTGGAGAAGCTCCGCTCCTCATCGCTTCCAGCATGTCCAGCCACTCATCATCACTGTCCACAGCAGTCAGTTCTTCAAGCAGCTATGTCCATGCTGCCACACCTCAAACTGAAGAGAAGAGCTGGGACATTGCGCGAATGAGCTCAGAAAACAACCTTCTCGAAACCGGTTGGCTGCTGGATGAAAAAAGGTCGCCATTTTCCCGTTGTTGACATTACCAGGAATAACGTAAACCCGTATTGGCTAACCATGTCTATTTCTCTGCCCATCATACTGTAGTAAATTACGTAAAATGCTACTTGATAACAGTGTCTAATATCTCAGCTAGGCAGCCAGAGGTATTTTTAAGTGAGCAGTAAAATACTTGAGTTTTATTCAAATTGGGTGGAATTCGAATTGAGTCAGGTGGAGTAGAGACCCTCTTCCTTTAAAAACCGGCAAAGCTCAGAATAGGAATAGTTTGGGCCGTAAGAAGATGTCAGTTGGGAATCTGAGCACAAATTTTAGCAAAATAGCAAAAGGGAAAACAAGTTTAGGCTCCATGCAGGTGCATGCTGGCAAGGCACATGAGCCATGTTCAAAACTGAGGTCCTAGTGCAGATCTAGGGTGTAACTAATGCCCTGGCCAGTTAGTGGCTGGTGCCAAAAGAAGCATGCTTTTTCTTCAATTTCCTTATACTAACTTGAAGCGCTTGGAATCTATGCGAACGACTTGAAACTGAGAATGTAATCAAAAGAAGGATCAATAGACGTTTCGTTATTAGCAAAGGTGACAAGCACAGCTCTGCAACGTTTGGAGTCGTCCATTCTCTGTTTTTTTCTTTTTTGACACAGTGAAGAATGGTGTAGCCATTGTTAAGAACACTGTTAAGGAAATTGGGGATGGGTATGAGAAACGCAACAAATGCCTTGAGCCTACATGAACAGAACTCAAAAAAGCCCTTAAGTTTCAGTTAGTTCAACAATGAGAAATGTATGAAGAGCTGGATGCAAAAGTCAACAGACTTCTAGCAGGGCTCAATCAGAAAGTACTCAAAGCAAATATTGCATGATCAGAGATCTGGGAGGAGCCAGGGCATGGCAAGAAATGAAAGGTGTTCTATGACCAAACTGGGCCCTCAGGCTTTATACTGGCAGCATTCTGTTGCAAGCGTTTGTCTGTTGCATCAATTGCTATTCTACCGGTCATCTGTCATTACTGCTAACTGAATGCCTGTTTCCTTTAATTTGACAAGATCGTCATGAATTCACCACAAGAAATAGCAACTTCTGTTACAACCAGCCAAAATTTCTCTCTCTTTCTCATCTTTAACAACTGTCTTTTCAGTCGAACTCTCTCTAGTCATCCATGCAATTCATAAAAAGCCTCTATTATTCTTTGGTTTTCTAAAATTCTCTTAAAATTTTACTCTCTTTGTCCTCTAGAGTATGTTCCAATCTTTTCCTTTTGTCTTTTTTTTATTGATCCGTGGAGAGATCCTCTCAATCAGGGATACTCCAATCTGTGTTCAAGATTCATTAAATAGTCACAACTATAGAAATAACCTTTCAAGATGCATTTCACAAGTGCCAAATGAGGTCCCTCCACATAACTTGGTTTACAACATAATGAGGCCTTTGTCCGAAAAAAAATGGCCTGTGATCTTTGTTCCAATTACAGATACATGGTCTAAGAGGTCTAGCTGCATAACTTACCCTTCAAGAGCGCATAGGAAGGCAGAGATGTGATGGGTAAAACTGTTGTGTTCAGCCAAGCCAGGATTATCTACTCAGCCCATCAATATAGATCTGAGTGCCTTGTAAGATCATAAAAGGCACCCTAAACTCCAATGGAAATTCTCCATGTCATTCAACCTGGTTGCCATTGGCTATTCATTGCTTAACTGTACTACGTGTTGCCAAAATCAAATCCAGCCGCACAACATGTGACACAATAATATGTGGGATTTTGCATGCAGGTTTAAAATTGTTAACCCTCTCGATATGTCTGCATAGCAATTGCTCTGACATAACCATTAGCCTTTGTTCAACAGGATGGCCAAACTTCAACACATCCTCTATTTTGCAGCCATATAGCTGACTGTTCAGCTTTCTTCAGCAATACATCCCAAGCCAACAGGTTTAAAGGAAATAGTTGTACATTAAGGCAAAGAGTCTTGGTACACCTTGGCCAATTTATTCCCTTTCTTCAAATTCCTCAACGGGCCATTTCAGAAGTTTTAAAGAGTCAAGCACATCAGCAAAAAATTGAAGGACAAGGATAAGATGGCTAAAATAAATTTGCTCAACTGCCCTTAATGTAGTCCTTTCCTTATCATACTTTGTGCAGAATTGAGTGTTCTCTTTCCATAATTATCTCTCACTGTACTCCCCTTGCTGCTTCTTGCAGAGTGTGTGAAATTTTTCCTGCATGGAAGCTAGAGCTGCTCAGCCAAGCAATACAAAGTCGCAGCATTTGGATTGAGATTGGGCTCAGGGTTTTCACACCAGCTAAATACATGTCGATTGTCGAGGGCAAAACACAAGAAACATATAAGCCGGAAGATGTCACAGCCATGCTAAATAGTTGGTGGGATTTGAAAGCTAGGACTTGGAGTGATCCAGGAACACTTTTGTGCAATGCGTTGTTAGCCACCGATCAAAGCGATGTAGCGGAGAGAATAGGAACAAGATTTGGTAAGCACACTGTTTTGTGTAAAGTGTAATAATCATTTGTGCTATACTAAATGAAAAGTACCACCTGGTCTAATGACAAGACTAAGGATATGCAGCCTGAATTAAATTTTGGATTGATTTCCCTATGCACGGATTGGACTGGATGCATCCATGCATGCACTCATACAACTTCATGAAGACCATGTGAAATCAATCAGCAGTGCACAACAAGTGGCATCCACATGGAACCATTGCGGGCCATATGGTTTACATATAGTGAATGCCTAATTCCACATGAAGTCCGCATTAAAGCACTCATTGAAGCTCTACATGGAATACAGGACTAGGACCAGCTTACTACAAGTTGCAATAAAGCTAAGCTGCTTTGGTTGAGACAAACAGACAAAAGAGGTTGTAATTTTGTTTAGTGACAGAGTTCCTTGAGCTCATGCTCATCATGCAGTCTACCATGTTGATCTTGAAGACACAACAAAAACAAACCTATGTGCACTAAGCGCAGTGTCGGCATGCTGGAAATGTTGCCACTTGCCAGAACCAAATCCACCTGCATGCATTCAACTGCAAGAGTCATGTGGCCCTTTTCATCAAAAGCTCAGAGTTCACAGCCACAGCTGCAATCGAGTCAGCAGTGGGCTAGGGACTCCCTATCATTATTAATATCGGAGGAAAGCAATTTCAAAAAAGTTCAGAGCTCACAGCAACAGCTGCAATCAAATCAGCAGTGGCCTCGGGACTCCCTATCACTATTGATATCAGAACAGAATACTTCCCAAAGTTCAGAGTTCACGGCAACAGCTGCAATGCCATGTAGAAGATCACTGCAAGCAGGTGATACATTTCCCTCCCAGTTGTCACTTGTCATGCTCCATTGGCGTCAGCATAGCTTGGGTTGTCCAAGATGTGTACGTTTGCATAAGTATTGGTGAACTCATCAATGCAGGTAACAGCAGTGGGCATGAAAAATATAAAGAAGAACGAGAGCTCCAAGGTGGCCTGAAAAGAAGGTCTACAGGCAACATTTGGCGAAAATTTGGGTGCTTCACCAACACCTTCATTGTGAGAACCATTCCAGGTGCGCACTTCATTGCCATCTCCGCCGTCATTCTGAGTAACTACGCTACCTCTGCCTCAACCACATGCCTGTCCAGTCTTCCTCGTCCTCCTCCTTGTCATCTTCCTCTACCTTGACCAGCATCAGCACCACCTCTTCCTCTCCCCTGTCCTCGTCCTCTTCCGCGTCCTCTCCCTCTTCCATGTCCTCTCCCTTGACCTCTTCCCCATCCCAGTGCACCCTGTTCTCCTCCGCTGCCACCTCCACTCAAGCTTTTGTCACTGTCACCCCCATTCCCATCGCTATCGTGCTCACTTCCCTATGAGTCTGATTTCTGTAAAGAAGCTAACAACGATTCACCAAAGAAGGACCTGTCAAACTGGCTGTCATTCGATGAAGGGCTATCGCTCCCAGAGAGGGGATTGGTTTCTTTCAAGTGAAAAAATACTCTAGTGCTCTAGCGGCATTCATAGCCCTGACAAGGTAGCTCCCAGCAAGCATACAACGCAAACGACAAGACTTCAACGATCTTTTTCTAGTAATTTTCCCAGGCAAACCATGCTCTCTCTCGATTGCAATCTGTTTCCAAGTTACCAAACAGCCCTCTAACCCAGTTGAATCGAAGTTTGCTCATTTGATTGTGCTACAATTCATGCTGATGTCGTTGACTGATATCGGTTCAAATTTGAATGGGTCGGCCCCAAAGGGTTAAGGCTTTCTGGAGCGCAGTGAGTCCTCGTTGAATGTCGCAGCGTAACTGGTAGACTCATTGGTTTCTTGCCAGTGGTAGATGCATCTCTTTCGGTTCTCACATCCTGTTGTGCCCCTGCAATGTCCATCTGAGATTCTTCTGAATGTATGTGTTCATTCACTGTTGACTCCTTTTTCCTAGAACTTCCTTCTGGGACTTTGTCATGCAGAAAGTCACCTTGATCACTGGACTGTTTCTCTTGGGCTTCGTCCTCTGGGATGGCATCACTTTGATTACTCCTTGGATGGAAAACTGAAGGAGGCACAACATCCGCAACTCATCAAGCATGCATCTGGTCGACATGGCATCGTCAATTGTCTACTTCAATGGAGCATCTGTAACTAACCAGTGCTGTGACACCTATAACCACTCCTGGCATCCACACATCTTTGGCACTAAGTAGCTCTGATGTAGACACTGTCAGCGACCACAAACTGACGCTGCTGTGAGTGCTGGTTGTGAGTAGCTGCCAGTTTCTGTTGCCACTTCTCAAGACGAAACTCTTGGTTTGGAAAAATGCTTTTGAGCCGCATTGCAAGTTGATGGCCGATCGATAATTGCCATGGTGCAACACTGTTAGTCCTGTGTGGGGTAACTGTGTATACCAGAAGCACTAATACCAAACGTTCTTCAAGTGATCATCCTCTGCTATTACAGGCCAAACCATGTTTGACCACCTGCACAGCATGCTCTGCCAGTCAATTTGATGCGGGGTGATATGGAGCTGAGAAAGCATGATCAACCCTGCTTGCCTGCAGAAATGCCCAAAGCTCCTGTGAAATAAAACACTGCCTGTTGTCCGTTACAAGCCACCTTGGAATGTCTGGCGTTGCAAACATCTTGCACAGGGATGCCACAGTTGCCACGGCAGTCATGGTGTTAGCAAAGATCACCTCGATCCACTTTGAATGCAAGTCCACCATAGCAAAAATGTACTTACCATTGAAAGGTCCAGCATAATCTGCGTGCAATCGCTGCCACGGATTCTTCGGCCACTCCCACAGATGCAAGAAAGGAGGGGCTGTGTTCCGTCTTGTCATCTGACATGACTCACAGCAAACAACCATTTCCTCGATGTCACGGTAGATTTTGGGCCACTATACGAATCACTGAGTGAGCTTTTAAGTTTGCACCATGCCTTTATGCCCACAGTGCAGGTCTTCAAGGATTCTCCTTTGTAATGGCAATGTAACGATAGCACGCAGTCCTTGGAGTACACACTCACGAAGTACTGACAACTCATCCTTCATCAGGGAAAAATGCTTTATGTCTTCTTCAACATGCTTAGGCAAGCTAGCAAGTGGGAAATGATGGACTTGTGACATCACAGGATCCCTCTGTGTGGTGCTTCTGATTGTTACTGCAGATACAGGACTAGAATCAAACATGTCAATCAGTTGGATAGTTTCACTTGGAATATTTGCTTCTCCGACTCCCTGGGCGTACAAAATGCGACTGAGAGCGTCTGCATGGCGATGCTTGCTTGCTGGGCAGTACAATAACTCAAAGGAGTATGCCTGTAAGAGTAAAGTCCATCAAAGCCTAGATGCCATCTTGGGCACCACTTTGTCGGCTCCAAACACACCAAGGAATGCAAGATGATTTGTGGTAATCATGAATTTCTGAACATAAACGTCCCTGTAAAATTTCTTTATGCCGTAAGCTAAGGCCAAAGCTTACCTTTTGAATTGGGCATAATTTCTCTCGGCGGGTGGTAGTGGACGAGAAACAAAACTCAACGAATGCTCACTACCATATGGGAGCGTGTGAGACAGGACAGCACCAAAGCCATAAGGCAATGTATTACAAGTTATTTGAATCAGTCTAGAAGGGGTGTAGTGGATTAACACCGATGCCAAACATAACTTAACCCTATCCCATCCAGGTTTTTTCAGCCTTCTGATATGTTGGTGGGGGGGTTTTTTTCCCCCCCCCCCCCCCCCTAAAGGAACTTTTTAATAACAACTGGTAGAGCAATCAGATTTGGTACTAGAGTGAACATGGGCATGCCCAACCTGTTAAACTTACAATCTGATTCAGAAGAGGCTATATACAGAGAAATGCAGAACTTGAATTTTTAAGAAATTATCATTACAATGACGGTCGATAAATTGACACAGCAGCCAGATATGCTGGTGTTGGTGTTGGAAATATTTTGAATAGCAAAAATGACGAATAAATAAAGTTGCAGTAATGATTAAAAGAAACAAAAACCTTGCAGCAGCATGAATAAACAACCCTGGCGTTACAACCTCCCTTACAAACAGTTTCCACAAACTTCGATCACGTGCTTCGTGCATGTTGCCTGGCCACACTTCATACAGCTGCTTTTCATTTTCGGAAGCTTGTCCTTGGCTTCTTTGTAGCATGGTCTGCCAACAAGCTTTGTGATGTACAGGTGACAACGCCTGTGGGTGTTCACCCTCTCAGGCTCGCGTTCTGTGTCCCCTCTTGCTCCTCTCCTGTTCCAAGCACAAAAAAGAGCTTTATCTGCATCCTGGCAGACAATCCAATGATGCTTCTCCTCTGAGCAAACAGAAGTACTAAAGACTGGGCAAGGTTCCATCCCAGCTCAAAGGAGTCCAGGTCTGCAGTGTGGAGATCATATCTCAAGGCCAAAATTGTGGATGCATTCACACAAGTCATGTCCAGAACGTATGACAAACAGACATGAATCCATTTTGGCGACTTCACCTTTGTCAAGTATTTGGCAACTTGCTGGTCCATGACATCGGTGCCACCTTTTGTGTAATCATACAGCTTGAAAACCACAGGTTTGCTCTTTCCATCTTCCTTTGTCACGCCCTGGAGAGGCCGGGTTGTTGAATGTACCAGCACGTTCTTGACACCCTTAGATGTTGGCACAACTTATGATGCTCTTCACCTTCTCCTTGTACATTCTAGTGCTGTACTGCTCCATGTTTCTTGTCGTTCTAGCATCTTCTGGTATGCCCATGCGTCTTGTCTACATCATGCCAACACAGGTCAGGTTCTTACTTAACGATCACTTGGCAATTGAAATGGATGTGTGCAACCTGTCCATGGAAATATTTCTTCCATCCAGAGGGATGCTCTGGCTCAGGCCATTGACTAGTTCCTTGATGTAGCTGTCAGTTTCAGAGATGTAGTGTGAAGATGGAAGATTTCTTGGCTATCCAGCATACACAAATGACTGATAGGTAAAGCCAAACTTGGCATCATTCATGGATTTGAAGAGCAGGCCATACTTCACCGGTTTGTCCAGGTTGTACTGTTTGAACGCAACATAGTTCTTCATAGAATAAAGCTTTTCATCCAGTGAAAGGTATTCGCTTGGCACGTTGTTGAAGAACTCTTGGAAGGCGTCAAAGTGGTCACTCTTCCAGCACTCAGGGCGTGTTTGGTGATCATGAAAACAAAGTTGAGAAAGTAGAAACATGAAGCGATTTCTGGACATTGTGCCGTCAAACACAGGGTGCCCTGTTCCGTCAGAAAAAAAATGTGATTGATGTTGTGGTTGTTCAAGCACAGCAAACTGTGGAAATATATCAATCCTTTCAAGGCAAAGAGCTCATCCAAATCCGTTGGCCTCAGGTACGACTTTGTGTCATCCTCCAGTGCTTCTTGTGCGTGTTGACTAATGGTTACAGCAATGCGCTTGTTTGTGGAGTCCAACATCAGTGTCATCATTGCAGGTGTAATGAGTAAATCAAATATGTCCCGCATCAAACCAACAGATTTTGCCTTCACACTTCTCAATCCTGGAGCGCCCTTGAGAATGTCACATTGACATTGACAGCCCCTCACATCTGGCTGCTGGTCTGCCCACTCGACTTTCTCTACTCCTTTCTTCTTCGGTGTACCAAGATAAGCAGTGAACTTGCATCCAGTTGGTGGTGGAAGTTCCATGTCCGTGTAGTTCTCAGGGTCCAATGCTTCATCGACATCACTCACCAACTGTTTCCTGCTTTTTGATCGCTTTGCTTGCAGAGAGCTAAGAGTCAGTGGGCCTGTAGGTTGCCCTCCTACTGATGATACAGCAGTCACAGAACATGAAGAATAATCACCCTCAGAGTCCACATTCTCAGTACTGTCTTCTTCCACACCACAAGAGTTGTTGCCATCGTCCAGATCCTCTAAATCGTCAACAGTGAAGAGCTTGTGCAAGTTGTCGGAAGTGTCTTCAAACATAGGCTTGGCAGGCACTTCCACTGTCATCAGGGCCCTATAGTCCTTCCTGTAGCCATTTACACAAGCCCAAGAGGTATATCTAGGAAAAATCTCCAAGTGAAACTCCTAGAACACTGTGAGCAACAGCAGAAATAACCTTGAATTCTATCGAGTCTACGCCAGCCAGTTCTTGGCACTGTGTTTATTATAGGCTGTGAAGCTGAATCATACTTTTTGTCTGTTAGTACTGTACAATGTACCACAAAATTAACGTTTTCAAAACGTTTTGATGGCACCATGTGTATGCACTATGCAACATAAGCAATTGTTGTCTAATGTGTTGATAAGTTGGCATAATGATTTTTGTGGAACAATACATGGAACTTCCTTCCTCAATGTCTGCTAATGCTAGTTCTAGACTTGAAGGGCCTCAGCTTAGTGAAAACTCTTTCAAAACCTATCAAACACATGCGTCGGAAAAGTCAAGGAAGCTTGCACATGGCATTTCCAGGAATTTGAGAGGGTGAAGGAAAAACCAGGTGGTGCAGGGAGGGGGGTGGATGGGAATCATGGGATAGGGTTAACCTTCATTTGTTCAAACGCTTGGTCATGCAATTTTGTAGATGACCACACCGCGATCTTTCAATGTATATGACCATCTAACTTTGCGCTTGCTATGTCAGATGAAACATCGCTACCCGTTAACAACTAAGCATTTGATGCATTATCCACTACACCCAGTGAGATCTATGACGTATTATCAAAGCTAATGATCAACAAAGCCCCTGGGAATGACGGAATACCTCCACGTTTACTGCGCATCTGCGCTTCCGGAATTTCTGAAAGCCTATCAATTCTATTCAATAAAAGTTTTGACTCGGCGCATTTTCCATCGACTTGGAGAGAGGCGTTCATCCCAATCTTTAAAAAAGGAGACCGGAATTTGCCGGGAAACTATCGTCCCATTGCCCTTCTACCGATTATAAGCAAAGTGATGGAACGAATCGTTTTCAACAAGTTATCGCGTTTCCTCCGTCCACGGCTTGCCAACAACCAATCTGGATTCAGGAAATAAGATGGCGCTGTCCCTCAGCTCGTTCGTTTAACGCAGCAATAGCCTGACGCTGTTGACAATGACAAGTATGAGGCTGGTTTCTGTTTTGATCTGGCAAAAGCGTTTAATCGAGCCTGGCATCGCGGGCTGTTAACAAAGATTCACGCAGCAGGCGTCCGAGGATCAGCGTTTAAGTGACTCAAAAGCTTCCTGTCTGACTGCCGACAGGCAACCACCGTCGGCGGCTCTATGTCCTCATATGAAAGTCTGCATGCAGGCATACCGCAGGGAGCCATCCTAAGTGCTCTTCTGTTCTCAATCTATCTAAATGATATTACTTTTAGCTCCTCTACTAACCTCTTTGAGGACGGCACGTCTTCTTTCGTGGTTGACAGCTCTCCTTCTGCCGTTTGCAATAAACTGTAGAGCAGAACGAACGCCTTCTGTCAGTTGTTTGAGAATGGCTGCTCACAGTGAACCCATCGAAGTCAGTTGTAATGATCTTTTGTTCCAAAAAGATGAAACAAATAGGCGCTGAGATATATGCCGACTCCAAAACAGTACCTCATGTCAAGTCCCACCGTCATCTTGGTGTGACTTCAAGAAAACTTGTCGTGGTCCGAACACGTAAACAAAATTGTCTTGTCATGTTCGACCAAAATTGGATTCCTCCGTCGCCTTCAGAAATCACTGGGCACGTTGGTGTTGCGGGACCTTTGCATGACATGCATTCGTCCAGCTATCGAATATGGAAGTCTGGACTGGGCCGGGTTGTCGATAACAGACAAGCACCGTCTAGAGAAATGCAACCGTTGTGCGGCACGCCTTATTGCAAGTGTCCCGCACCGATCTGAACTTCCCCGGAAAGTGTTTCCAGCTTGAGCAGGCTTAGAAACGCTTACAGAACGACGGAAAAATTCTACAAGTCCGCTTTTGCATTAGAGCATTCAAGCATCGGCTTCCTGAGCACCTGCAAACGGTGATTTCGTCTTGGCTACCCGACTGCTCGAAGCACAACATGGCCTACCGAAGCGCAAGCCTGTCCTCCGACTGCCCCGCCCCAAGAAGAATACCAAAAAGAATTCTCTATTCTGCTTTTCCGACTTGGAACTCTTTACCGTTAACTCTTAAAAAACCACCAACAGCTGCTTCATTTTCTTTGTACTGCTCCTCCTGAACAAAGCCCTATTGCTAATGACTTCTACCTTATTATGTTACATTGACTTACACCTACACCCACCCACCCACACACACACACACACACACACACACGCACGTACGCATGCGCACACTCATACACCTCGCCCTTAAGAATAGCCTTGTTCCGGTTAGTGTGGCGTAGCAGATAATAATAATAATAATAATAATAATAATAATAATAATAATAATAATAATAATAATAATA
>JAOWAW010086551.1:0-16108 GCA_028565695.1 Nicola tetela
GCTTTCCCGCGAGAATGTATAAAGCCTCCAGCACATCAAGCGTTTTGATCTGCCATAACATATGACGCTCACTGATGTGTCATTATAGCATCTAGCGCAACCCATGCTTTCGACCAAATGACGCTCCACCGCTGGCTGATATGGCTCAGAACTGATCGGTCTGGCTGGTGGCCGAGTTTCCGGTGCTGGGGCTTTACACCTGCGTTGTGGACATTTTCTCATCGGCTCCGACGCATACTCCAGCGCGCAGTCTCATTCTTCGGCCTCTTATGTGGCCTGCCGTGCGTCGGTCTTTAAGAGCGGGCCGTGCTTGAGGTCAATAGAAGTAACGGCCCGTGTTGCCTAACTCGGGCATTCAAACGTTGGAGAGTTCTATCCACATACCGACTCTCACAATGTCGGCACTCGAGGTTCAAATTGTAGGCAACGGGACGGAACAAACAGCACTCAGACATATTATTAGAGGTGATCTTAATCTGGACGGCAGCACCAAAGTTGTGTTGTTAGAAAGAATTTGTTAAGTCTTTACACTCTGGTTAGCATGTCGGTAGCTGTCACCTCGAGAAAACCTTGAAACTAAACGTAGGGCCGGCTTTCTGTTCACTACATTTGAAGCATTTTTGTCCCTAAACGTAGTGGGCTTTCGGGTGTTTACATTGATATATCCGGCTCCGTTTTAGTCAATGCCTACAACAAAAACAAACGGGAATGTTTGCGCCCCAAGGTTACAGTCACTGAGCAAATCGCCTCTCAGGTCACAGCCCTTAGGCTGGCTATCTTCTGTGTCCTCTTGCCTTTTGTATTCTTTCCGTTACTTCTGTCTTCCTGCCAGGCCTAGTCTAGGCAATTAACACCGGACACATTCAGCAAGCCTGTAAGCTACCTGACTTTGCCAGTATTGTGGCTTTCTCGATCTCGCCAACTCTCCCCACTTTGTTCGCAACAGTACAAGCCACGTCATCAAGCATTATGTCAGCTACGTTCAGTCAACCAATCGTCGACAATTTCCTTCTCGTCCTCCGAGTTGACTAGTACTAGTATAATGACGCGAAACAGCATCCATTCATTGAGCCCCTCCCCCCACACACACACACAATTGAGCACGCACGCACGCACGCACGCGCACATGTAGCTGTGATGGTCTAGATCTGCTGGCTAGCAAGGCCTAGCACACTCAGTTGTCCCTGTCCTTCCCGTCATTCCTCATGCATAGGCTAGAACGAGCAATTACGTCACAGGGCGACTGACAACTATGAGAGTGCAAGATTGCAAATCCTGAGTCAGAGTCCCAACGAGAGGAGTTAACTTATGCCCTCCCCAAGCCCGCGCCCGAGATTGAGAACGTTATATATGTCGGGGTCGGATCGATAAGGGGGTGCGAACAGCCGAGAGAGTCTTTACAGATCATGTAGTTTGCCGAAACAGCTCTTCCACAAAATTGGAAGAACATCAATCGACGAGAAGAATTATCCAAGAGCGTGCCAGCTTTTGTGATCACAAACAGGCTTCCTTCTGGAACACAGGAAGAGGCTTTGTCTGTGAGTTCAAGATACGAAGAAACCGCTCTTTGTGTGTGAATTGTGCGGGTAACCCCTGGCCCTGCATCATAAAAGCTCAACGACGTTCTTGTGGTCAGTCTCCTAACCTCCAGGCCGTTTTAAGTCACAGAAAACATAAAAATAAAAATAGATCAGCGCACAGCTGCCCAATTCATTGTGTCAGTCACATAATAAGTCACATTGTAGCAAAATTCAATGGGAAGATGACATGTTTGAGAATTCATTGGGTGTATTTACATTAACAGTAAGTAGCGGGAAAATTCTGTCCGCAAGAATAGTTTCCGACAATAGCCTGAAAGCGAAAACTATTGCCAACTAGATACGAGGCGTCGTGACGTCGACATTGGAAGCGCCTGGAGGTACTCGTTCGCTTCTACTCGTAGATGTGGGTGTGCGGAGATTACTGGATTGGTGTACTCGAGCTCCGACTGAAATTGTGTGCTGCTAGACCGAGCTACATGATCCTGAGCGTTGTGTAAAGAAAGTCCATCCGTAAGCAAACCACTGGGCGATATGCCGGATAAGCTTGGCAGCGACAGAGAGCTCAGCTCTTTGCTGCTGTGGTCGTTGAACTTTTGAAGAACGAATTGGGACGACGCGCTTTGCAAAGACACAGGTGCATGCTGGCTACCCTCTGTCCAGTTGTACTCAGCTGAACGCGAAAAAGCCAACTGCAGAAACGGTCCAATACCAAACAATTATTAGCTGAGCTTTCGTTAATGTTCAAGGTGAAGTCCCAAATTTGAACATACTTTAAAACAGCTTCCAGACTGAATACAGTGCCTTAAATGAAGCCGTGACGAAGATATTTTGTTATTTTTGCACCTGAACAAGTAACTAACACTACTACGGAAATCGTTGCAGGCAAAAATAGCAATGCATCGGCTTTTTACGCTTAGTAATAGCCAAAGCTGGTCCTAGCAGGTTGCCTTACCAGGTCTTCCAAATCTTCTGCCTCTCGTCCAGGACTAGCACAAGGCCAGCGCGATCGAACCGGCTCATCGGACAAAGCCTCTGAAGGAATAGGTGACGCTGCATTTCCTGCAGTTGGCAGCGTACCGAGTGAGGCAGAGCGATCAGCCGAGGTGATCATCTTCCGGCGAAGGATATCTTTTCGTTGGCCTTTCAAGGCGTTGTCCGCACCCACCACGACAGATCCTCTTTGTGCTTCGCCGAGGAGCTCCCGCAAGTCTTGGATGTATAGCATGGACAGACGGAGAGTTTCTATCTTCGTCAGCTTTTTGCCAGGCGGGTATGTCGGAATGTGGGCTCTCAACAAATCGTAAGCGGCAGCAAGGTTTTTCACCCCTTGCCGCCTTCTTGCACAAGGTCTTGACATTCGCTGCTCAGCCGTTGAATCCGGAGTTAGATCCATGTCGTAATGATGTGATTGTGGTCGGTACTAGTCGGCGGATTCTGTTTCGCAGGCGAACTCGGTGAACATGCAATCGTCGCCTTGGGACTAGCGGAGATTGTCAGAGAATATTCTCTCTCTCCGTGATTCTTCTTTATTGAAGCGGTCAGTGTCCACTGCAAATGTCTCCTGTGTTGTAGCTCTGATCTGTACGGTTGGGTCCCGAGTGTTGGACGTCCCTTTTCAAGCGCTGCGTACCTCAATAGCTTAGCCAAGGACAGAGAACTTTACAAGAACACTTGGTGTGACATCGACTGGGTCAAATCGAAACGCAAACATCGGCTTTATACCGGTAGAAAATTTGGCCCCCGGCTCTTGCTGCTGTCATCCAGATCTGCGTTCTGAAAATATCCTTAATTCATTTAGAAAGCGTTGGGGAGCAGCATTTCCCCATTCGCTCGTTTACTTGACTATGGCAGTGCACAGACGATGCACATCAAAAGGCTAAATTGATTAAGTGCTATTGTACGCGTGCAGCGCTGCCCAAACCGCCCTTGCTCATAAGATTGGTTGGAGCCTAGCATGCAATGTCTTTGCCACCTTCGCTCGCCCACTGCCCATGCCCGCACCATTGCCACTTCTTTGCCCCAACAGGAGACAAATGAATCGTACGCAGATAAGCGGCGCTTGCATTGTGGCAGGATTGCCCTTGGCGACATCCAAGATATACTCTGGGTCGCTGACAGCAGCAATCCGTTGCTTATGAAAGCCGAAAAAGCTCGACGTTGCGGCTGCCATTGACGAGCTAAACCGTTCAGCTGAAATACTGGCTAAAAGGCACACCCTCCTCAGGAGCATTCACGACTTGTTGTTCTGGTGGGTGAGCTCGGAAGCTAGCCGAGCGGCGGATCAAGCTTGAGCTAGGACTCCGTTCGGGATGATTGCGGAGGTCGCCGTTACAGCGTGGGAGCATATTGCTCCGTCATACTCTTTTCACACGTCTGGTCTGTGTCCAAATACTGCAACCACTTGCAACTCTAAGAACGTGCGAACGTCAAAGAATCATACCTCATTGGGAATCAGGTTGCTTTCTGAGAGAATGTGCCTGCTCTGCCAGAATCAGTTGCAAAACAGCTCGTGTAGTCATGGTAGTGCTTCCCTCGGGTAAGCGCTGTCATCATTATTGGCTCAAAAAGAGGTTATCTGCTGTACACGGTGACACCCAAGAGGACGGTAAGAGCTGGGCACCCATTTCGCAATTCGAATCTTCGCGCTCGCCAGAGTTTTGAGAAAGTACAATTAATATTATATCCAGGACATTTGGCGTCCTACGCAACGGCTATCATCTTCTAGCTCTCCAGTTTGGTATTCTTATGCGAGAGTTTAGACGCCAGTGCGGTTATTTTTTGGAAATAAAAACAATATCCTAGACAGGCGAGGCAACCTCTTTCAGTTTGAAGTCTGCACGCGAACACTAGACGTCAACGTCAGCCTCTGTATAAACGCAGTCCATCGTTTGGAAGATTGATAGCCTTTGACTAAACTTAGTGCTGTGCTGACATCCGTGAACAAGCCACGCGCTGACCTCTCTCGAACCACGCGCCTGCAGGACGAAGTACAAGCGTGAGTCCTATACTAGAGAAGGCGCGAACATTCTTTAGCGCGGGGGAAAATACCACAATTAAAGAAGCAAGCAGGATGGAGATTGAGGGCATGCGATATCGGAGAGAGGAAATAAATGCGAGGGATAGCCGGAGTGAAATTAAAACAGAAAGCCTGGAAGAAACTGGAGTCCGGAAGCGAAACACAGGTCAAGGCCTAGGAGAGAGCGATTTCTGAATTGATAAACCAGAAGGCACGGAAAAGGCAAAACAGAGAAAAAGAAATCCGAGGAACGGAGCGTCAACGAGTTTTACGTAGACTGAAGAAAGATGTACATGCACTTGTGTGGGTGTGTGTTGGAAATCCCCCCTCAGGCAAGGAAAGCATGCACTTCAGCTGAGTCGCAACGCCTCGGGGTGGTGTGTGTTGGAAATCCCCCCTCAGGCAAGGAAAGCATGCACTTCAGCTGAGTCGCAACGCCTAGGGGGGAGTATCACGAAGTACATGAACATGTATACTGTAAATGTGCACTATACAGCACTCTACGTACGTGCTAGAGTTAGTATAGCCACAGTACGTACCACTCAGCATTAAAAGCGGTACTTAGAGCCTCTACTTGAGATAGGAAGCTAATACGAAAGCTGTGGGTGCTAAATTTACTACTCGAATTCAAATGGTGAAATATTTGCGGTGAACGGTCACGCCTGGCTGAATAATTGAAACTTATTCTGGCACGCTCAGGGCTTTTTGCAGGTACAGGCCGTCCCGTCTGTTTTTGATGGATGCTTCAGGCCAACGTTAACGCTGATCGCATGAGGGGTAAAGCAGCACGTCTCTGCGCTCTTGTGGGTCGAAGCTCAGTTTAGCTGACAAACGTTGTCATGTTATAAATTTTTAGTTCTGCCAGGCTGGTAATCAGTGGTAATAGCTCGGAGTTGTACGTGTGCAGCTCACAAGCCATGAAAGTGAGCAAGATAAATGCTATTAATACGGGACAGGGAAAACAGCGTGATGCCTATCGAAGTCACACGCCTGTTGGAGGGTTACAACATCAGAAAACGTAAGAAAAAGAGACACTTGCGCTAAAGACAAAGAATCGTAGCTGGGCCGAGCGGTTACCGCTGAGGCCGCACCGCTGAGTGATCATGAGGCTGTCCCTGACTGCTATGCAATGTCAGCGTTTCACAAATGTGCCAGGAATCACCACGCGCTCATGCGCACTTGGACAAAGCGGATCGGACCCTTTCTCTTGCCAGACTCTAGGATCCGCTGTCGCATGCATGATTCGTTGCACCATTCCTTAATACATTTTCTCGAAGCACGCACTGATGCAGAACACACAGACACAGACACAGACACAGACACACACAGACACACAGACACACAGACACACACACACACATGCACACACACACACATACACACACACACATACACACACACTTGTTATGCAAGGGGACTTGACACCGCATAGGCGAGTTTCGTATGAACCACTTTGGACGGCCACTTGCCTAACATTTTACTTCCAACAGACGGTGTGGAGGGTCAGATAGATGTGAATGTGTAGTACAGTCACCTAGAACAGTGGGTGGCCACCCAAGGCGGATCACGTGAGAGAACCCTGCCTGCACACAGTCACCATGTGATCACATGTTACGCTACGTTTCCTGGAAACCTTACTGGCTTACGTAAAATCCTTGTATACACTTCGTTAATGGCTGGTGTGAAAACGCACACCGGATAGGGGTTAACGTTAACCTAAAAAAAGGGACGATCTGGCTGCTATCATACAGCGTTTGGATTTAAAGTTTCCGTTCTTCTTCCACTTCAAATCTGGTCTGTTTACACGTACAGGCTGGCTGATTTCTTTAAAGTGAGTTTAACCTCGCCTACACGTACGCGCCACCAGTACCCAAGCAGATACA
Organism: Nicola tetela; assembly: GCA_028565695.1. Taxonomy (NCBI): domain Eukaryota; kingdom Metazoa; phylum Porifera; class Calcarea; order Clathrinida; family Clathrinidae; genus Nicola; species Nicola tetela. The sequence continues at coordinate 6,441 of JAOWAW010086551.1, forward strand.
AATTGACACATATATATGTGGCTACAGTCCGTTTATAAAGTATATACGTCAGGTTACCTATACTTTTTTTTAATTTGGTTCATCACGCCCAGACTTTTTCTGTTTCTCGAACCTGCCGATACCGTAAGATATTTTCCTTTCCAAACTTACATTTTTTATTAGAGAATGTTCTCTTTAGGCTCCGGAAATATACTTTAATTTCGCTGGAGGAAGAGCGATTCCCACCAATTACCCACAAGCAAAATGCCATCTCACGAATGTGCAGTGTATGTAACAACAGGGCTGCAAGCCCAGTGCGTGCTGTCTACAGCCAGACGTTTTCCTCTGCGAGTCTGTAGATCTACGACAGGAACAAATAACGCGCATTGGTTTCCAAGTTTCCCGCTCAAACTTGACTTGCTTCAAGCATCCCACCTTTTTCAGTTGTTTAGTGCTCGTTAGTGGGAAACTGCATGGTCATTCAGTTTGATCTGAACGTTTGCCGCCACTGACCATACAAAGAATAACCCAGATACAGGCGACGGCTTGTCTGACAATGACAATATGGTCACTAAGGTCCGTATACTAGGTAAAAGAACGTGATCTTTTTTTTCTTTCTGAAAAGCCAGTGAAGGCATACTCTAGTCATCCAGGCGAGGAGAGTGCTTTCCAAAATAACGTTTACAGTTCTCCGTGCTCAAAACAGTACTGGTGGTCAAAATGTGCTCAAATAGCTTTTTAGCGCCCACACAATTCTCGAGCTCCTAGGGCTAAACGACACAACCGTGCACTTTGTACCGTCTACTGTCCTCTAAGTGTGGGGGCCACCGTGTTCTTTAGGCTACACATGCGACTCCGCGTATACATCGGAGTATAACGCTACGCAGCATTGACTAAAGAGAAGAGCGCCCCCGTAAAATTAGGCCCTTAGGCACCAATACAATGGGCTATAATTATCCATAGCGAATGCTTTACAGACGGTCGCGCACAGGCCGATAATGTTATGCCGTCCATTCCATTCCAAGGCTTCTTCTCCACTGCAGAGCCACGCACGACTTTGACACGCCGCTTCCCTGGCTTGGGAATCCTCAGGACTGGCTAATAAACGAACAATGGCGTTTCACAACTTGGAGCAGAGATCTAAGTCGTATAAGCACGATTTACGTCACTTTTCTTCGATTCTATTCCATTCCGAGTTCCACCTGTTGTGGGTGGACAATGCCTCTAACACTCCTCTCCCCAGAAGAAGGCTGAAGCCCTTACCTGAAGCTACTGTGCACTCGCCACGTTTGTAAAATACTCTACGACTTGATAGCTCTGTCGTAAGCTGCGGCACTCTCGCGGCTTGTAGTAATTTGAACCTTGATTGCGATTACTCTTAGCTTAGCTCTTATTTTCGTTTTCTTCGTTTCGGAAAACTCTCATTTCAAGCCATAGACCGGCATAGTGCACCGGATTATGTCTCCCAGGAGTTCGAGCGTAAGAAAAGTGATTAATCCCGACGGTGTCATTATGACCTCAGCGAAATAGCCAGTGACTCTTATCGTATTTCATCTTCTCATACTTTGATGTACAAACATGAAGAAAGATTAGGACCCACGGACGACAGCACACTATCACCAAATCATATTTGAACGTGCACAACTCAGCGCTATGTCCCTGACTCGCAGTCAGAACCTTCTCAGGCGCTAAGTTTCTCGGTGAAATTCCAACGCGGTACGTGTTCATACGCTATGTGGAGTCAGAAAAAGATAATGTGTGCGGTATCACCCTAGTTCAGGCCCTTGCTAATAATGGATCATGGAGTCGCTCGAAGTAACGCAGCCTGCTTCAAATAACTGCAGAGCCGATCCGGACATGATAGCGCACGAGAACGCACGCCTACCGACAGTACACAGATCTGATCATACACGCCACCTCTAATTTCATTTAAATTGCCCGTTCATTGCCAATTGGATAACGAAAAGGAGATATTTCCTCAAGACCGCAGGTAATGAACTTCGGCGCCGTATTATTCCACTACCGGTACCACAAATTAAGTCCCTGTTAGGGTCATTGATTTCAACTCAAAATTCGTGCCCAGGTTTCCAGATCTACAGTAGAGTTCAACGCATTGCTTTTCTATCAAAAGCCTTCCGGTGGTACACGACCAATGCGTCGAATTTATCAGAATTGTCCCCAATTGTAACTGCAGCGTAATGTACCGGGCGTGTTTGAAACCATCTTTGAAATTGCTGATCAGACTTCTACGGAACAAGACAAATTCTCCTAGCTAATCAGAAAATGCCTTGCAGACCTGAGACCTTCTGCGTGCAGCATTAACGGATGGGTGTCCTTCCAGCAGGAGCAAAAGATGTTTAGTTGGACAATCTGTTGCTGATCTATACCACGCAAGCTGAAGCGCTATAAGGCTTGCGAATGTCTTGTTTGCGAGGATGTGGGAAGGCGCACGCACGCTTTCTACATCTACTCTCTAGGGCCGACGCCCTCGAGCCCAGCTGTATTGTCTGTACCACACGGGTGTTTTCTGAATAAGACTTTTTCACATCCGCATTCTCACCTGATGCATGGCGCTGGGCAAACGTGAGCAACGATAATTGACTTGTCGCCTTATAGAGCCGATCCGAGTTACGGTAGCATTATTTCAACAAAATGACATTTGTCCTATCGTCTTGATTGACGAGTCAAGTCAACACATGAACGTTTCATATGCAAAATACCACAGCCATTATGCCTGTGTAAAAGTATTTTTTTTTGTTCAATTGAAGCTGGTGCTCGGACTTGAACCTGCGGACAGTCCACCACACCGAGGGATGAGTTCGCTCTGCCCATCCGCCCCTCAGGTGCAATTCTGACGCCATTCTGTTTTTCGTAGTGCAAGCGACAACACATCAAGTAATTCGAGGGCTGAAGAGACAAATCGCTTAAGTCGGGTTGCCCCTGTCGACCTGGGCAGTGGGTGTAGATTCGTATGATCACATCCGTTCCTGTATCCATTTGTCACGTGACTCGATCGTGCACATTTTGATATCGGCGACTGAAGAAGACAGGACAGGAAGTCATGAATGCAACATTGCATGCCGTTGTCAACATGCAACTGCTGAACAGGAAACGTATAAGCCGAACAGTCGGCTCAACTTGTCAGGGCTGCTTCAAAACAGCGATTAGTACAAGTCCGAGCCTGAAATTATGCCGAAGACTCAGAAATGGACGACTTTCCTGTCTTCGCAAATAAGGAACATCAAATGATGCAGAGCTGGAGTGCAGTCACGAAACTTGCCAGCAGGTGGATTGGCTAGCGCTGAGCAGTTGATTATCAGATTGTCTGACTTTCTTCTGGCTGGGTGCTTAGAAAGGCTTGGTAGCTGCAGGCCCGGTTAAAGACTAGGCTCTGCTCTTCTTTGGCTTTGTTTACACGTATAAATTCATCTGGCCGGCTCACTCAAGGTAGAATTCTTGCCTAAATCCACAGCTCTACAATGATTTAGCATACCGGCGCACGGATACTTTCGCAGTACGATTGTGGCATAGGGTAGAGTTGTAAAGACCGTTGTACTTAAGGAGTTTAAATAAACCTGGACAAGGCATTTGCTACTGAAATGGTGCATCCCACAAATCCTCTTGTCTTGTATAAATGGCCTGTATCATTATAAACCTCAGCTGCATGCGGTTAGTAGTGAAAGAATGAAATGGTGTATCCCACTGTGCATCACAATAAACCTAAGCTGGATGTTGCTAGCAGTGTGGGGATGAGATGGTGTATTCCACAGTAGATCATACCAAAACGGACCATTTCACATGCGCAGGTGATAAAAAAATCACTTGAGCTGCGCTGATGCTTCTTATGTCAGCTGCTCTTCGCACCTGCCCGTTATTTGAACGAGGGAATGGAAGCCGGTGAAGGATCTTGTCCCCGTTCTAGGAAGAGGAAAAGAGATTACGGAAACAGAAAACAGGCAAAGAGGAAAAAGCTCAGAAATGCTGGAAAATCTAATGTTTCTGCAGATGGTGAGCAGGTGTAAGAAAAGACTCGTGGAGTTGGATGTAGAGCAGACAGCAAGTGTGAGCACGAGTGCGTCGACACACTGAACGAAGAACAGAGGTATTTCCTTTTTAGAGAGTTTCGGAAGCTTGGTGACTTTGACAAGCAAAATGCTTACGCAGGCTGTGTGAATGTAACACCTGCTAAAAGGCATTATTCAGCCCACGGGAACGAGAGCCGTCGGATGCACAGCAGGAAGTATCACTTCACCCTCCCAGGCAATGACTCGGATTTGGAAGACGAAGAACCAAGCTCTACGTCTCTGATTGCGCTCGTCTGCAAGAAGACGTTTGTGGAGACAATGGGAGTGTGCGCTAGTCGTGTGGATCGCATTCATGCCAAGAAAGTAACAAACTCGGTCCAAATTGAGGATCAGAGAGGCCATCAAAAAAAATGCAAAGAGAGTAAGTGAGGAATCCTTTCAGAATGTCAAGGAGCGCATTGCCAGTTTTCCTGTTGACGAAAGTCATTACAGTAGAGCAGAGAATCCGCAAACAAAGTACCTTTCGAGCAAGCTGGGCGTTGCAGAAATGTACAGGCCATGTGTGGAGAAATGCGATGAGGATGAGGAAACACCAGTCAAAGAATTATACTACCAAAAGGTGTTCATGACGCAGTTCAATCTTCAATTTAAGAAACCGTGGTCAGACACATGCAAGACGTGAAGAGATAAAGGTAAAGATCGATGTCGTTAAGGATGCTCTAGAGAAGAACTCTCTCACATGCACAACAGCTGGCCCTGCATCATTGCAAAGCAGAGACCGCTTCGGAAGCCACGGACACTGACTCAACGACAGCGGTCAGAGATGAATCTATGATGTGCCTTTGTTTTGATCTGCAACAGAACTCGACACATCCAAACTTCCTGTTGAAGAAGCGTCTTACTTTCAGCAGTTGAATACTTTCAACCTAGCAGTGACCAAACAACGTTACTTTGGATGCAACGATGTTTGTCGGGAATGAGACCAGACGATGAGGAGCTGATGAAGTAGTGAGCTGTCTCATGAAGTATTTGGAGACCATTCCAGCTAGTATCAAACGTCTGATCATGCGGTCTGATGGATGTGCTGGTCAGAACAAAAATTATCAGCTGTAACTTCTCTGGATGCATCTTGTGCAGTCTAAGCGTTTTGAATCAATCCAGTACATGTTTCTTGAAATTGGTCATGCATACATATTGTGTGATCAATGTTTTGGTCACATTGAACAGAAGAAGTGAAAGATCGATTATGTATTTACTACAGATGAATGGGTAAGCCTGATCACAACAAGCATTCCAAAAAAAGCCCTTTGCCATTACTTAAATCAAGCCGGATGATTTCATTGACGTTGATGGCTCTCTCAAAATACATGTGTGTCTTCGGGAGAAGACAGGGGATGGCCAGCCTGTCCAATTTCAAAGGGTCATGGCTTTTGAGCACAACTTGTCCAAGCCGTTTGAGATTGCACCCCACTATTTCCATGGCTCTCTTCAAGAAAAACGTGTGGTCAGCTACAAAATCCGAAGGGGAAGAGGCCAGCAAGCAACGCACAGCATAGACCTCAGCACTGCAAGCCTTAAGAAGAAGAGCACGCAGGGATTGTTGCCCATCATGCAGGCTAAGTTTGATGATCTGCAAAAGCTGCTAAGGTTCATCCCTCCTCACTGCCACCAGTTCTACACACAGTTGAAGGCCATGAGCAGATCCGCTGAATGCAAACTGTCATTGGAGAAAGTCACCCCTGCAGGCCATGACGAAATTGAAGATGATGATGAAGCAACCTTGAGTGATAGGCATGCAGAACGACAGCTCTGCCAGTCAGGACAATTCAACAGCAGCAATGGCAAGGACAGATAGTATGCAACTTTCCATTTAACACTCATGTTCTTCAGGCAGCATAATTTACTAGCAATGACAATGTCGCTCTTATGGGAATAGGTACATCATTAACATAGTACTATTTACTCTATATTCCAGCAGTTTAAGTATTTTCTAACTAGGCATTTTTTTTCTGCTGAAACGTAACCCTTTTACAACCATTCTTGTTTAACCTGTGACTTTTTGTATCACCAATAAACATTACCGTTGTTAACCTTCGGCCAGTCTGGAAATTATCACTCAGTACTCTGTATTCCAGTTGCTGAAGTGCTTTCAAACCATTTTCTGCCGTTCTAAAGCCTTTTACAACTGTTCTGATTTATTCTAGCCTAATAAACTTTAGAATCGTTTTCCTTAAAACCAACTTTATGTGGCTTACACCACTCTAATTCTAAGGCCTAGAGTTGTCAGCGGTGATCATAAGAAAGCATGCATAACAGAAGCCTCAAAGTAGTCCTCTAAGGCAGCAGCCTGTACACATGTTGGTCACCAAATGCTGCTTTCAAAAAGAGAAAACTCTTTCCTCAGCAGCACTTGAGGTTGCACAAGGGCAATCTTTTTTGCTGCTGTTGCCCAATGCGGAAGTTGGATCCTGTGATCCTTCCACCCCAGAGCTCCCTAGCCTTACACAGCCGTCAGTCTTGAATACTTATTTTTAGTGCCAGCGCTATCGCCACAGGCCTACGGGCTGAATAGGGGCGGTCCGTCGCTGAGTTGGGGCAGGCGACCATTGAGATGAGCTCCGTTGAGCTGCGCTGAAGTCTGTTGCGCTCTGTCGAGCAGCGCTGAAGTGGGGCATACCAATCGATAAGCCGTAGGCTTAGCCAAGCAGGTGATCACATCGGCCAGCGGTCATCGCCCAAAGCTCGCTGCGGCCGCTCGTCGACCAGGCCTTGCTCATTACAACAGTCTCTACGTGTGAACCGACCATGATATACATGCACATGTAGGCCTACATGTACGTATTTGTTAAAGTTAGGCGACGAGCGCTGTGCTGAGCCGACCGAACAGTACTAGGACGCGATGTACATGTCGCAAGCAACTTGAAAAGAACGGCAGCTTCGTAGCAGTCAAAGCACATGCTTGTCGCTGTTTATTGTTTCACCTGTGTTTCCTGTGTGGACACCGGATTGTGGCGATCGCAAACGAATTTGTATCAAACTCCTCTCTTGTTCTGACAACGAGGGTATTAAAACAGTTCTAAGCGTTGCTATCCTTCCACCAAGCTTTGGAGAAAGAGCTTCATGTAAATCCGCATCAACTTATCGTGCTGAGCACTTGAAGTAGTCGTCCAAGCTGGCGTATTTTTTGCAATGCCTGCAGAACCGGTCATTGCAAAAGCCTGCTCCAGAGACATGTCAGTAGCAACGTCATCAAAATGGAAAGAAGAACCTAGCGGAGCAGGCAAAAAGGCAAAATTTAATCATAGTATGTTTCTTAGAGCACAAACTGGCTGTCTATCTGCAAGGTGAGACATTTCCTGATTCAGAGCAAGTTTATTGCCTTCAGATGGCTGAGGCGTTTTTAAAGGCTGGAGTTCCTTTGTTGATAATAACAGTTCCGTCCACTCCTTGAAAAGAGCTCAACCATACTCGCTCTCTCCGCCTCATTCCATCAGTGCTGGCTATAGAAATAGATGCCGTTAAAAAGCAATCTGGGGTGGGCATATTTCAGCCATTTTCGATGGAATGATGCAACTTGGTGGGGCTCTGGTGTGTGTGATCCGCCATGCCGATACTGGCTGGTTTGAGCAAGTTTGAGAGTAGCTCAACTTATTGTCAGAGCAATAAAATGACATTCACAACACACACCAGCAGCTTGATTTTAACCAAGACGTTTCAGCCCCGCGTTGTGGCTTTCTTCAGCTGAACAAACAAGGAACATGCAATGCTCAGAGCATAGTCTAACACCTCGATCAGCCAACAATGCTAGATCGACACAAATTCTCAGCTCACTAGCATCTGCGAAACACTAAGATTACACCATACGCACAGTTCATCTGACTACAAATGTCAAATACACGATTAGTTTTTCTTTGGCTTTGGCTGGGACTGGTGAAAAACTAATAGTGTATTTGACATTTGTAGTCAGGTGAACTGAGCATATGGTGTAAACTTAGTGTTTTGCAGGTGCTAGTGAGCTGAGAATTTGTGCCGATCTAGCATTGTTGGTTGATAAAGGTGTTAGATTATATACTCTAAATATTGCATGTTTCTCGTTTATTCAACTGAAGAAGGCCACGACACAGGGCCAAAACGTCTTGGTTAAAATCAAGTTGCTGGTGTGTGTTGTGAATGTCATTTTATTGCTTGTATAGTACCAGCGTGAGGGTTTCTCATAATGTATTGTCAAAGAGTGTGAAAGAAGAGGAACTGAGCTGGGGAGCTGACCACATATATCAAACACATTCACATTAGCTTGTGTTAGAACCCACAACTGACTAGAACTTACAAGTGTATAAAAGAAGCAAAAAGTCCGCCACCAACTTGTAGACAGACCTGAAGGAGGCCGGGAGAACCTGCCCTGAAACGTTGTCTTTTTTGAAATCTGTAGCTGGTGAAAAAGCAGATTGTGTTGTAACATAATATCCCAGCAAGAACCATGTCTGGTATGTAGTTGTCTAGCACAATATAGTATTTATGATCACGATGAACTATTCTCATTTTACTGTATTGGAAAAAGAAATCTGTAGTATTGGATGAGATCTCCTACCAACAAAACTTTGAAACTGCAGCTAGCACTAATTGCGGAAATTTCGAGCACTTATTGCCCAAAAAATGAGCGCTATCCCTGCAGGCCTAATTCGAAGTCACATCAGGAAGGTGACTGAGAGTCAGAGATTGCCCGCCATTTCATCGATCTCATTTACCAATGATAGTAATTGTCTCTCATGTGAATTACACTCCAAGGTGTGACTAATTACTTGAAATTCTGCCACTATGGTGTCGTTACTATAATAGCCTGAGGCCAAAATGGCCTCTGAGCTCACTTGACGGCTTTCACAGAGCATTCTTGTTTGTACTGACATTTGTAAAAAAGAGGCCATCTCAGCAATTACCTGCTATAGTATTCAACTGCTTATATCTGGAAAGCTGAGACTTCATTGTGTTCAGGTTTACATTCTGCCAGCAATAAAGGAACGAAATTTAGATAACCTCTGGGTTAATGGTCTATTGTCTACTCTTTCAGGCATCCGTGTCTTACCATAGAGAAGTGGGATTGTTTATCAGCATGTGTGCACTCCTTTATCTACATTTTCTACCATAAGTGGATTAGATAAGTGTAACAAAACTAAGTGTCAGATGACATCACAAGAAAAATTAGCTCCTTTCTTGCCTGGCATCTGAGAGGGATTGCTGATACTATTTGTCACACAATGTTGATCATTTCTGGCTCAGCGAGAGGATTGAACTGTATTAAATTTGTATTCTAAAGCTCAACAATCTATGTTAAATATTTCCTTGTAACTCTTTCTACAGCGATCATTTCTCTGTCACATATAGCTGACTGTACAGATTTAAGGTACGACGAAGGACGTGAACACTAGCTTGTTTGTGACAAATATTATTATAACATTTTGGCTATCTGCAGATTCTGGGGAGTGAAGACAGTCGCAAAGTGTATGACTACTTCTTGAACAAACCTGGTATGTGTATTTTGCTGCTCTGTCTATAAGTCAAGTTGTGTGCTTGTTTACAGATGTCCTGTGCTCCAAAACCTAACTGATAACTGTCGCCATTGTGGTGAACATTCTCCCTTGCTTTGCAAACAAAATGCAATGTTCTTGT
>JAOWAW010086661.1:0-27824 GCA_028565695.1 Nicola tetela
CGACTAAAACAAACCTACGTGCACGAAGCGCAGTGTCGGCATGCTGGAAATGTTGCAGCTTGGCGGAACCAAACCCACCTGCATGCATTCAACTGCGTCATGTGGCCCTATCCGTCAAAAGATCAGAGCTCATAGCAACAGCTGCAATCGAATCAGCGGTGGGCCTGGGACTCCTGGCGTCTAGAATTTGTTCCTCCTCCCTTTCTTTCACACAGCTTCAGAAAGGTTTTTCTCTGGCGATGTGTTTAGAAAGGTAGACCTCGATTCATGGCATATATTACAAATAGCTGCAGCTGCACTGCATGGCTCGGTTGAAGTATGTATGCCTTCCTACAATACATTTTGATCAGGAGAAAAGATGCGGTTAGCGCGCCCTGGCTAGCAGTGGTTGCAGTGTGACGGACACACACACACAGACACACGCACACAAATTAATCATCTGTGGAGCCCTCCTTAGCCCCTACAAGCCTCACGACGGCAATAATGTTTGTGTGACCAAGTATGAAGCTCAAGGTGAACACTCTCCACTACCTATTTTCACATACAGCAAGAATAAACATATACATACGGGGCATGAGTCAGTGGTCAGTATGCTGGTGAGTGAGCAGATTTACAGGTGAACATGTCTCTGGGGTACAGAAATGGTGTGTGTGTGTATGTGTACATATGTCAGTCTGGCTGTCAGTTCTGCGTGAGCATGTTGGAGTGTCTGCTGCACTGCATGTAGACCGTGAGAGGCTATAAATGTCTAATGTTAGTTTGGCCACTGTAATCGTGGAGGTATCTTCCGGAGTATGCATAATGTTATTAGTGTATAAGTGTCCAGAAATCTACTGGAGCTGTGTCATTGTACTTTAGTATCGCTTGATAGATACCTAGAGAAACAAGAGCACAGTTCCACATATCTACTTCTTGCTGTGTAAGATGTTGTCAAATGACACAGCAGAGTTTAGCAGTGTTCTCACCCTGCACAACAAAGTTATTTGTGCAAACATTCAACTCCTTCAATCCGATGAGACAGGTGAGCAGTGTCTTGATTGTGGACAATGATGAGGAGGACAAACACACTCTCCTTGAACTTGTTGATGTATGAACTTTAGAATTCAAAAGCTGTTGACGTTACCACTCTGTGAAAGCCCTGCTACAAACACAACAAACGTGCTCACATGACCACTCAACGTGATGTCCCTCACCAGTGGAAAGAAGTCATCAGATCTCTGTATCACCTCTCTGGTTGCATACAGCACGGCTAGAAGCACTTGCATGGTCAGATGAGAAAAACTGTAGCAATCATCGTGCCTCGTTTCACTGCCTTCAACGGCCACCAGAAGACCTAGCTGTATATATTCCATGAGCAGTGATGCAGGAGGCAACTCCATGTTGGTGAAGTACAATTTATTCTCCTTCAAATTCTAGTAGGTGAGCCTAGCCAAATTCAGAACGAGCTCTTTGACCATATCTTGCGCTTCTTTCACAGTTCAAGATGCAGGACCCACTTTGGGATGTCTAGCATTGCAGACAACGAATCATCAACTGGTAAAAAATGTCTGTACATGTCTTTTTGTCAGGCAACAATTGGTGCTCTTTAAACTGTTTGCATATCAGCAAACTAAAGAAGGGTATGTGCATAAGAGCTGAAAATAATGGCTGTTTCTTTGAATTAAATTGTCAGAACAGTTTCTTGCCTGTGACTTCTTCAAGATATTGTAGAACAAAATTTGAGATATTGTTGTCAGTGAAGCCAATTGCAACCGCCTCCACACGCTGGTCAATGCAAGTCTTTGAGGAAATGCCAAGTTCAGTACATGGGCAAGGTGTCAACACAATCTGAATATTTGCTGGAATACAACACAGTTACTCTGCAGCCTTTGCCACAAGGAGAGTCTTCAATTATATCCCCTTCATCCAGCCCATCACACACCATGACCACTTGCTCTGGGCCATAGTTGTACACAAAATCTATCACCTGTCCAAATTCATCCGCACTAAGACCAAGCTGCACTAGTCCAAAAAGCTCAGCAAGCATCTGAGCCTTCCCCACTTGCTTATTACTTAACTCCAAAAAAAACATTTACACAAACTGCTGCCAATTGCAAAGTCGACCTTGGGCTTAATTGTATGGCACCTTACGCATGAAGCACACCGTCCTTCCTGAGCCAGCTACGCCAGTGACAAGTACATGCTCAGGTGTATCAGCGTCCCGGGATCATCCATCGCTTACTTGGCCCTTGAAAATACCGTCCAGCTTGATACTGCTCTCAATGCACTTCAGCGCTTGTGCGAACAGGTGTTCCGACTGGCACTGGTCTCCCTGTGATCTTAACGAAGATTCCTTCAAAAGCTTCTCCCTGCCATCAGCAGGGAGAACGCAAAGGTTTAGAAAGAAGTTATGGAGCTCCACACTCCTATCACCGGCTTCTATTCCTGGTGCTTCTTACTGGTCCTATAAACACCCCATCCGGCAACGAAGAGCGAGTTTACCAGCCAGAGGCATCAGCTCCACTGACATGAGAAGTTCAAATATTGGACAGACTTCTTCGTCGTCAACAGTGAGCGCCTCACATCCATTTTCTTGAAGCACTTGCTCGAAGTCCAAGACATTCAGTTGCAAGCCTTGTTCCCAAGGACCGTGGCGCTGCCCTTCGATCTCCTGGCAGGCTTTGCTATGCACAGAGAATAGGTAATGGCTTCTACGGTAGCTTGCAAAGCAGCGTGTGACTCTGATGCATTTTATTTCTCAGGAAGGCTACCTGATATGGTTTGGAGATCATCTAGCCTTGCAGCAGGGGGCGGAATATTAATGGGCCGGCCGATATCGGAGACTTTTCCCATGTAAGCCATGACTGCACTTGTCCTCACTGTGCAGTTCAGGTCATAGAAACTCTTTGTCAGCGTCGCGGCGAGATCTCCACGTGGAAGCGAAGCGTGCTCCGCCAAAGCATCAATGTAAAAGAACCCTCAATTCCCTCAAGGCAGAATACAGGTCCACGATCCACGCATTCGATTCTGCCTGTCTCGCCTATGTATGCTGCGGAGTATACTTTACGGCCGGCCTTGTACATGTTCATGTGCACGATGTTGCTCTGTTGGGCGTTGGTGGTGGCGTCCTGCCTTGAGGCCTTACTGGAGGGACCATGCCCAGGGTCGAGGTTTACTAACGACGAGTACGTTGAATGATCTGCGTACGCTCTGAATGGCAGGAATGGGGTCAATATGTTAAATCGGAACGGTGGTTTTTGGCTCTTCCTTCTCATCGTCTTGTTTTGTTTGGGTTTTCGACGATCTTCGCTTCTCGTACTCGGGTGTTCTTTGTTCGACGAATGTCTTCAGGATCAAAGTGTTCTACCATAAGTTTTGCGTTCCCAGGTATAAAAGTTGTAGTATCCCAGCAGTTTCAACTACTGTGAAATCAGACATTTTTCAGTGTCTTTTTAATTTTCGGTGAAATCTGGACTGGTGCTCAAAATCCAGACATCTAGATCAGGCCGTGGCGTAGGTTAGATACCAGTACATGCACCGTCCATGCTGCGAATGAGAGCTACCCGTACAGTCCACTTAAAATTAATGTTACTGAAATGAAAAGAAATGGAGTTAACCGAAATTTGAAGACGCTGAAAATTTCTGATTCTTTCAGGAATTGCAAACATTAGGTAAAAGTACATTCAAAGAGGTGTGTATGTATATGGGCAAAATTTAATGTTGTCGTGGAGATGTGCAGGATTTTCGTGGAGCATGCCTCGGTGTGTAGGGAATAAAATTAATAATAAATGCACATTAGCCAGAAAATTATACTCACAATAACTACGTCATAGGCATGGATATCTGAACTATTGTAACAGATCAGCGGACACCTGTGCTGACTCTATATTTGTGTGGAAATGTTTAATACAAGCAGTGTGATAATTGTTTGAGCATTACAGCAACAAATAACGTACAGTTTAGGGAGAGTATAAGTCTGCTTTCCACTGTACTAGCACTATTGCAGACTAAAGCCACAATCACAGTTGGTGATGGAATTGCCGGTAAGTGACGTCCACACCACAGCTAGGATCTCGGCTGGGTTCATCTAGCAGCAGTTGTGCCCTTGCAGGAAAGCAGCAGTCCACCATACGAACTTCTAGGAGGGTTGGATGTTGCCGAATCACCATACAAAGTGCCGCAGTGTGCTCGCCTGTCACATCGTCGCTGTAGTCATTCCAGGCAGCATTCAGTGATATCAAGCTCTCCAAGCAGGTCAGCAGCAACTGGAGGATGGGCAAGGACAAAGAGGAGAGCTGGCATGACGAAAGGCTCAAGACCTGAAGTTTCTTTCAGTGAATAAGGCCTTCTGACAGCTTCTTCAGGCCACGTCTAAGATAGGGTTTTGTGCGATCAGCAGTTCTTGTAAGAGGAGTGCTGATGTACAGACGTTACCGAGTGCATCACAGCTTCCTGATGTCAAGTTGCAGCTGTACAGGTGAAGTCTTCTCAAGTTGCAGCACTCTTGAAGGCCAGGTGCCAGCTTTCCTAGGCCTATATCCCCTATCCAGTTTTCTGGAAAATGAAATACTTCCAAGGAACTAGCAGTGCCAGAGAGAGCTCTGCTAAAGTCTTCCATGTACTTATCTGTTACGTAGTACCCCAACATGTGAATGGTCTTGAGACACTTGCAGAATCGTAGACCTAAGAGCAGCTCTGCCAAGGCCACATCATCTAATTGGGGATATACCAGACAAAGCTGTCACTTTATTTGTGGGATGGCATTGCAAGACCATGGCAGTATAGTTGTGCAATCACATGCAGACGCAACCCCTGGCCCAGCAAAATGACATGCGTACTTCTGCTGGAGATATTTGCATAAAGTGGGAGATGGTGTCTGCGTTTTCCTTCAGCTGCTCTCAAAATAGCACTTACAGATCAGCAAATTCCGTTGACTTAGAGTTGCACAACTTTGCCCAACTAGGATAGCCAGAAAATCGTCGACAAGTTCGTGTTTTAGCAACCCTGCTACAAACACCGCGAATGCACTGGTATATCCGCTCAGTAAGTTGATGTCGTTCGCCAGTCTAGACAAATCGCTAGACCTCTGTATCAGCTTGGTTGTTGCAAACAATGCTGCAAGGTATTACTGCACAGTGAGATGACAAAAACCATAGCAGTCATCATGCCACATTTCACTGCCCTCAACTTCCACCATGAGACCCAGCTGTACTGCTTCCAGAGGTAGTCTCGCTTGTGCCAACTCTGCACAGCTGAAGAAGAACCGCTTCTCCTGTAAACTCAGATAGTTTATCTTACCCAAACGCATGACCAGCTCTTTTATCCTCTCTGGCGCTTCTTCCAGCGACCGGAATGGGCTATGTGGTTGGTGTTTTGAAGCATAATGCTGGAAAAGACGAAAGACCAACTGGCTAAAGAGGTCTGTCTTCCTGTTAGGCAACTGCTGGTGCTCCTTGAACTGTTCACATATCAACAAACTGTAGAATGGTGTATGCATAAGAGCTGCAATTGAGGCTACTATTCCTGGCGCCATTGCCCAGGCCATCGGTGATCCTGAAACTGGTATATAAAAGTTTTGTCTGAAACTTTGTCAAATCATAGTTGTGCATCAGAAGTTGCTTTTTGATATGACAGGATTCCTGGAAGTCACAGTTATTAACTTACAATTACAGCCACAAATAATTACACTGGCATGCCTCAGGCTGAATATTACACTGGCATCTCTTCAATTGGTTAAGGGTAATCATGACAAGACCTTAGGCTAGCCAGGGCTTATTTCCTGGCCGAGACTACTGTATGTTGCATTGACTTTTTTGCCAAATTGCCTTACCTGAAGTCTGCACATCTTTACCAGTTCTTTTTCTCTACATTTTGAATCAAAGGGTGTACTACTTCTAAAGAGTCGAAGTTACTCCTCCGATTACACGATGACAAACTTCGGGATAAAATGGCGGATTTTAACCCTTCACCAGCCCAAGGCCATAGCCTGAACTTTGATAATGCTGGTCCAAGGGAACTGGAAACTGAGAAAGTGACCGATGATTGGGAAAGAATGGACATCTCTCCGATAAGAAGAAGTAAATTATCTTCAGAAAAATCTCCTAAGTTTCCTTTTAAATGAAATTTATCATAGCCTAGTGAACCATGACATCAGCGCAAGACTCAGCAATTATCAAGATACCAAGAGCAGACCAATGTTAGCACACTGATGTACAAAGACAGAATGAGAAATAAAGATCAGATTGAACTACTTTGCAATAGGCTTGGTGATCATAGCAAACACCTGACCAGCCAGGCCAGGCAATGTTTATAGTCAGGCAGAGGGTCCGTTTCTAACGACAGCTACTTGAAAAACGCTTTGGCGTGTAGCTCCTGTTAACCCGTACCTTTTCCGATCCCTTTCCGATTCAATTCGTAATCTCCTGTGAGTGTTTGTGGCCTCTTTTGAGCCTGCACTCATTATCTATGCTTCTTTGTTCTAAAGGACAGAAATTAGGCACGACGAGCGTGGGAAGAGTGCGTCCTGGTTGTTCGATACTATATGATATGCTTCCGGGAGCTTGTTCATGGTATCACTGCAACTTCGGCAGAGTTGCGTTGCAGTTACTTAGCAGTGTGCGTGCGTGCGTGCGTGCGTTTATCCGTCGCGGTTGTCGAGAGTGTTTTGCCTTTAGCATTCTGTTTGAGATCTTCAGAGTGAGACTTTCCATCGTCCGCCTTTGTTCAGGACAGTTAGCTCATTACCCCGAGGTGCGGCAAAAAGCAGGAGAGGTTCATGACACTGCAAGATTTTGTGAATCCCTGCGATCTTCATGCAGTGTGAAAATGACAGCTTGAGAACGGCTGATTTTTTTTGTAATTTACCGCGTTTCACTCCTAGCAGCATTTAGGGGTGATTGCCAAACATTTAGACAGTCGACCATCAGATATTTTCCGTCATGTACACTCTTGGGCAGTACACACGTACACGGTATAGAACATGCACACCGGTATGTACAGCATGTGTCATTTAGGTTCAGCGGTATCCGTCCATTGCAATTAACTGACAGAATTTCAGTTCAGTGCTTACTCGTTCCTATGAACAACGCATGAGTATTGATGGTATCGAATAAAGGCACTTGAATCTTTAATGGAAACCCTCATAGCAATAATTCAAACTTTAATAAACTGTCTCAGTTAAACACCTCAAGGCAGTCTGATCAAATCTCTGAAGCTAAGTTACACTGAGATGTACATAAACGTGTAGCTATAGATACATTGAAACCGTGTATCTCCAGCTCTATCCGGCTCCCTAGAGTACTAGAGGACAGTGCCCTGTATCAGGTCGATGTTATGACAGGCTAGGTAGCTTAGCCCTTGGAACTCCACACACCCACCAGTACTTGTACCAACGCTTTGAATGTCTCATAAAAGTTGCAACATTAGCAAGTTTATCTCAGACACAGAGAGAGGAGACTAAATTCTGCCATAGTCAGATTCTTGTGAGACAAAGTATCTCAGAAGTATGACCTCATTCCGCAAACAGTGTGGATAGGATGCATGCGTGAGTGTTCTGTGTGTTGATGAGCAGGCAGATTTTCAGGTGAGCATGTCTCTGTGGGTCCTAAATTGGTGTGTGTGTGTGTGTGTGTGTGTGTGTGTGTGTGTGTGTGTGTGTGTGTGTGTGTGTGTGTGTGTGTGTGTGCATGTCAGTCTTTTGGTGAGAGCAGGTGAATTTGTTTGTTTCTTGGCTGGACTGCATGTACGCACAGAAAGGTCATCTAAACTGAAGCCTTATGCCAAGCAATCTTCTGGATCGGGATAATCCTTATCTAGCAATCATCAAGAATTGTTCTCCAGCTGTTTGCGTATTCCATAGCATTGATCGGCATATATCTGGGAATTGACAGTTTGCCAAAAACACCTCTAGCAGTGTTGGATGTCGATGTATGACATGGCAAAGTGCAGCAGTGTTCTCGCCATTCACGTCCTCACAGAAGTTATTGCTACTGAGTTTCAACTCCATCAAGCTAATGAGAAAGTTGAGTAGTATCTTGATTGTGGGCAAGGAAGATGATGACAGCCCACAGTTGGACAGATCCAAAAAGGTCAGGCGCTTGCAGCATTGCAGACCACTTGACAGCTTCTTGAGGCCGCTGTCCTTGATACTGTTACTGCGAATGGACAGTTTTTCCAAACTGGGAGCTAAAGTACAAATGGTGCAGATTCCATCACAGCTGATAGATGTCAAACGACAGTTGATCAGTTCGAGTTTCTTCAAATTGTGGCACCGCTGTAGACCTGGCACGAGCTCAGCAAAGCCTGCATCCCCAATGGGGTTGCCACCAACGTACACAAGCCTCAATGACATAGCATTAGTGCTGACAACTGTGTTTAAGTCTTTCATGTGCTTCCCTGAGCAGTTGTTTAATGAAAGATCTAGCCTCTTAAGATGTGTGCAGCACTTCAGGCCTGGTAACAGCTCTGCCAGACCTAGATCACCTATTTTACACCAGTATATGCTTACAACAGTGACTACATGGGGATGGCATTGCAAGACTGTAGCTACTGCTATGCAGTCAGAAACAGCAAGCGGTCCAGTAAACATAGAAAAAGAAACACTCTTCTCCATCAAATGTGCATTTATGGCGGGAGATTTCAACAGAGACTTGCCTAAACTGCACTCGTAAAAGCATTGGTACAATAGCAATCTGCCTTTCAAGGGAAATACCTCTCCCGGATGCAGTTGTTGCTTTATAAACTTCAAAAAGCTGTGGACATCGTCACCTTGTAGAAGTCCAGCTACAAATACAACAAATGTGCTCACATGACCACTAAATACGTCCATGTCCCTCGCCAGTTGGGAGAAGTCGCTGGATCTTCCTATTACCTCTCTAAAATAAGTAACATACAACGCCGTGAGGAATTCTTGCACGGTTAGATGAGAGAAACTGTAGCAGTCATCATCCCATGTCTCGCTGCCCTCAGCCTCCACCAGAAGACCAAGCTGGACAGCTTCCATGGGAAATCGTGCTTGTGACAACTCAGTGTTGGTGAAGCACAACTTCTTCTCCTTCAAACCTTGATAGGCTATCCTGGCCAAACTCATGACCAGCTCTTTGACATTGTCTGGGGCTTCTTCCAGAGATTTGAAGATGCTGCGCTGCCCATTTTGGGAGGCCTGACGCTGGAGAAGACGAATTAATAACTGGCTAAAAATGTCTGTTTTCCTGTCAGGCAACAGCTGGTGCTCTTTAAACTGTTCGCATATGAGCAAACTGAAGAAGGGCACATGCATAAGAGCTGCAATTGATGGCTGCCTCTTCAACTGACCCAGAAGTTTCTTGCCTGCAACTTCTCCGAGATATCGCACAACAAACTTCGAAACATCATTGTCAGTGAAGCCAACCACCTCCACACGCTGATCAATGCAGGTCTTTGAGAGCAGGCTTAGCTCAGCACACGGGCGGGACGTCAACACAAAGCGAATGTTTGCTGGAATACCAACGCAGTTCCCCTGCAGCATTTGCCACAGGAGGGAGTCTTCTACAATATGGCCTTCGTCCAACCCATCACACACCACAACCACTTGCTCCGGGTGGTTTTGGACAAACTCCATCACCTCTCCACATTCATCTCCACTAAGACCAAGTTGCACTAGTTTGAAAAGCTCAGCAGGCGTCTGGGCCGTCCACACTTGCTTATTACGTAACTCCAAACAAAACATTAACACAAACTGCTGCCAAAGTCGACCTCGAGCCCAGTCGCACGGCACCTTACGTGTGAAGCACACCGTCTTCCCAGATCCGGCTCCACCGGCGGCAAGTACTTGTTCAGGATTAGGGTCTCCCTCGCCTTCGTTGCGCTCAAAAATATCGTTCAGCTCAACGCCGTTCCCAGCGCAGTTCAGCGCCTGAGCAAAGACGTGTTCTGACCTATGCTGGTCTCCCAGTGAGCTGAACGATGACTCCTTCAAGAGTTTCTCCATGTCGTCAGCAGAGAGAATGCAAAGATTTACAAAGATATCATCGAGCTCCATACGCTTACCACCGGCTACTATTCCTGGCGCCATGGCGATTTTGGAGCGAGATCGGTAGAAGGTCTGAAGCTTGTCCCTGGCCTTACGAACACCCCGTCCGCAGCGGAGAGCGACTTTATCAGCTAACGGCATTGCCTCCAGAAGCTCAGTTATCCGCCTAACCTCTTCGTCGTTAATAGTGAGCGACCCGCATCCGCTATCATTCAGCGCGTGCTGGAATCCCCAAAACACTGTTTCTGATTGCGTGACCAGCCAGTCGAGCAGCTTGCGAACTTTGTTTACGGGAACGGTGCGCTCCGAGAGGATCTCCTGGCACGCTTCGCTATGCACAGGATCAAGATGACCATTACCGACCAGAGAATCGACAACGGCTTCCACGGTCGCCTGCAAAGCAGCAACCAGTTGCTGCCGATGAATTTGTAGCCACTTAACATGGCCAAATTCAGGCAGAGGACCTGAAGTGACTTTGAGGTCGTCAGGCTTTGCAGCGGATGCAGAGACGGGCCGGCCGATCGGCGGACCTTTTCCTTCAGCCATGCCCACACTTGCAGGCTATTTCACGTCATGGAGACACGTTGTAGTGAGCGCTACGGCGAGTGGCAAAACGTAGTGCTACTTGAAATAACTAGCGTGAAAGAATCTAAAGCAATAAGGCAGCGTCTACTTTCCAGAGGGAATTTTGCCGAACTCGCGAAAGCGCTGTCGTCTGTTGCAATCCGCTGGCTGCAGGCGGTTGATTGTGTGCTGCCATAATAATACATGCATAGGCCCACCCTACCTGCTGTACACATTGAAGCACTGTGGCACAGGTTATGCCCCACAGGTCCCAAATTACCCAAAAGGCATTGCAATTTCTTAGTCATCATGCATCCTACATTTTGAGAGTGGAATTTAATAATTTACCGCAATGTGAAGCACGCTACATACTGTGGCAATAACCACACATATGATCACATGTGCAGAGTGCTAACTGACTCTAGCTGGCGGCTTCGCAGTCTCAGCAGCGAGGCGCAGCGGCATACCGGCGCCGCGGCTGCACTCGTGCGATCAGGGATCGGATGACTTCAGCTTTCATAGCAACTGTTTCCATGGAGAGGCTAACTCGCAGAGAAGCGTTTCGAGCAATGAAGGAGCGATAAGCGGGTACACCAAGAACGTAAAATTGAAGTCACGAAGTAAAAGAAGGGAAAGAAGGCACAGCACTGTAATTCTCGTCACAGTTGACCAGTGACTTAAGTCGCCAAACGTTCCTCACGCCATCCGGGATACATTAGGAGAATAACCGGGCGTCAAACCACAGAGCATTCAACTGAGGACGGCTTCCTGGCTTAGGAAGAAGGTGGAGCGGATGAAGTGATTGAGCTATGGAGGAGTACGCTGTCATTGTGAGTAACCTCAGACCCAGCGCCGACCCGTCGTCAGTAACTCGTCTCTTTGGCCGCCTGGCGAAGCTAACCATTAACGTTGGCCAGGTGAGATGTCATCCTGTAACCTATTGCTACTCTGGATCTCCTTCAGGAGATAAATAGCTTGGTTAAGCTGCATAACGAGAATGTATATTTTGGATGTTATCAGACACGGGATAACTGTAGGACACCTTTTCACTCTGAGCAAGGCAAAGGCTCCGATTTAGTGGACACTAATCGCTTGGGACCCATTTTTGACAACATTTCCCGGAGAACTGTACACCTAGAGCAAGTGTACTAGGATCCGACGGAAGTGTGTCCTTTCAAGTTGCAATGCTTCAGCCTTCTTCATTTTCTTCTCTCTTCTCTCTCTCCCTCCTCCCCAACCTCCTTCTCTTCATCCATCCTCCCAGTCTCAGGTTTCTCTACCATTGTCTCTCTGCCGTGTTTGTTAATGCTTTACATTTTGGGAGTCGCTGATAGATATGTTAGTGTGATCAACGTTATGAGGCAGTAGGTCAAAGAGTGGAAAAGCGGATGGCCACATTTTCTCATAAATACGAATGCGCGCTGTGCACGCGCGCGTGCGAGGCTTCAAATTGAAAGAAACTGCATTGAGTTTGTAATTTATAACAAAGCCAGCCACGTTGAATGACAAAACTGAGGGTTACCGGGCTTTCTGACAGCACACTGAGATATACATCTTGGAGAATGGATGAAAATCATGCATTGTAAGACTTGATTTGCAGAGCCAATCATATGATAACAGTGTACATGAGTGGATTTGGGATGTAAAATACAGACAAATAAAGAGACAAAAAGGTCTACAGAAGGAGGGACAAAGAGAAAACCGTCTGGAAGAGAGATCTGGGAGGGCAGAGAAACGCTTTGGAGTGAAGGCAATGCATTCACTGTAAACGTTGTACAAAACGTTTACACTGTCATTGTATATTGACCTGGATAAGTAAACACTTAAAATCTCTGCATCCCTGTAAGTACAATAACTGCTTCCACGAAATCATTGATTTTTCTGACTGTAGGTGAAAGTTACTCAATCTGCTGACCTGAGCAGTGCGTCAGCAGTCGTGTCACTTTATAGCGAGCGTGAGCGTGTGTTCGCCATCCGAGCCATTCATGGCTGTCCGCGAAGTCGTCTTGACGGTGACTGCTTGCAGGCGCAAGGAATGAAACTCCAGGTCAGTATTCTTCTCAGTAAGTAAGTTAGCACAGAATTCTGCATTGAAAAAATAACACAATTCCAAAGTGAAGTGAGGCTAGAAAACTCGACTCATGCTGACCATGACAATGTGAGTGGCAAAGTGAGGTCATGAGCTTACAGCAGACTTGTAATGCTGTTGTTTGCCAGCATAAAGTCTGCATTAATTAATAAACATTGTGTTCCTGTGACTGTCCACATTGTACGAAGATTGCCTTTTCAAAACTTCCTGACAATTCAATTGAGAGCGACTACCTGGGTGTAGAAACTAATATGAGGAATGCAAACTCACTTTGATTGAGTGGGAAATGAGGCAAACCTCAAGAAAAGAGAAACACATATTATGCGTTTGTGTAACAATGTAGCACAGTCTATTGGTGAAAAAGAGGACACGACCAAAAAAGAGATAACTGTTTAAGGCATGAAATCAGACTCACAAGTCTGCTTGTGGCTTCTAATTGTTTACTTGGTAGCAAACATGTAATTAACGCTGGTTCAACTCATAAAGAATCTTTGCACAATTGCAAGAATTTGGTTTGAGTTCGAACAGCTGCAAACTGCAAGGTGCCTTATAAGTTTTATTACCAGCAGCTGCAGAGAACAAGCATTTATAAGCAGCACTCACCTCCGCTGGTGCATGTGTGCATGTGTGCCTTTGTGTACTGTTTTGTGTGTATCTGTGTACATGCGGATGTATGTTTGTGTGTACTCACCTGGGACCCAAATGGAATTTTTTTCAATTTTGAGATATTTGCAGAATCAACATATACATTATCTGAGAAAGATAACTCAAAAAACCATTTCAAAATCTTCCATAGAAGTTTAGTTGCGGTTGGAAATGTCAGCACAGGTGAACCTCTTAGCTGCACAAGTACATACTTTGACATGTGATTTCCCCATTTTCTGCCTGGCGCCACTTGGGCCCTTTTTGTGTGAAGTGGCTCAAATATGAATTTAAGTTTTCCATCAGTCAGGGCGGCTATGACCCCAGTTAACACCAAAAAAAAGGAAAAAGGAGTGAAAAAGTTTTACTTAGAAATTTACTCAAACTTCCATTCCATTCAAAACTTCTCTGATCACTTTTTTTGCTCTGCATTGTAAATTTGGCATTTTGTACATCAACAAAATTTGCATCTGCGCAGGTTGAAAACAGACAGCTTCATGAGTTACGTCAACGTCTTCGTGAGAGAACAAAGACGCAGTACAAAGCTCTTGGTGTCACGGAGCTGCCACGACCGCCAATGAGGAGAGAGCCTGAGGCACCTCTTTCTATTCGACCACCCAACAGAGGCCTTGGAGCTGGTTGGAGAAAAAAGCTTTTTGGGCGAAACAAGGAAGTGAATGAACAGTAAGCATTTAATTTAATGTGAAGTAACATTAGTTTCAAAATCAACCAATTCCCAAAGGTACTGCTTCTATACCTTTTTCGTTTCTTTCTCTGAATGATTAACCTGGGGAAAACCTGCACTCCATGTTTAAGAATTCTCTAATGTAGCAGGCAAATGGCCTCCTCATGCGACATGGAAGCTTTTCAGTAAAGGCAGACATTTCTGACTGTAGACAATTGAGCTTTATAGTAATAATGAATGAATGAAATCCTGATATCAGCTGATATCAATATGCCTACTTCCTTCTGGTGCAGACCTACAGAGAGGTATTTCCTTCAAGGATCAATTGTGCCAGAGGACGGTCGCATTCAAGTTTTCAAATCGGGTGACCACGACTATCTAGACCTTATGTTTGGACTGGTATGTTTTTCATCACTCAACTTCAGCTCACTGTGTGCTCTCCAGCCTCCATTGATCCAATTTGACACTCCTTTTGCAACATGTTCTTGTTTCATACCTTGATTATCTTCTTTAGTGACCTTCATGTCCTAAAGAGCTTAAATTATCATAACCTAGTTTAGCAAGTGTCATTGAACTCTGACCAGTCTTGTGTGCCTGTTGCCTGTGTTTGAAATGTTTTTCATCTTATTTGTGTTTTGTGTTGCTTTTAAGGATGTTGGCTCTTATGCCTGTGCTTTTCTTAACTCTAAAACCGGAGGAACACTATACATTGGTGTTAACGAAGATGGTAAGGGTATTTTCAGCTTTCTAATACCTCTGGGGTACAAACAGAAGAAAAAAACTGGATGCTCATGAAAATATCAATATGCTAACTAAGAATACCAGCACATGAATGAAAAGAGGACTGGAAAAATCATTATCTACTTGCATGCGTGTGCACTCACCCATGTAGACTGTGCAAGGGTGTTCATATGATTGACTGTATGTATGTGATCTGTCAGGATGCTTCCATGTAGAGGTTTAAACATATCTATGCATTTGGCCAGATTGTTGGAATCTAACAAAACCTTGAACGTGGCAGCAACAGTTGCCATAGGCCTCTAGCTGTTCCACAATCGCTTACTGTTGCTCTTTACAAATGTAATGTTGAAATCTGGGAGAATTGTTAGCAGCCGACTGACAGCCGCCTCCAGTACAGGAACCAAGGTGACAGCAGGGCGTACAGACACTAATTTGCAAATGTTTGACTTGTTTGTGTGAAAGAAAAGAAACTTGCAAGCCAGCGTGTCTCTGTTGCAAAAGACAGAGACTGGAATTTTTATTTGTTGTCACAATCCCTACTCCTTATCATGCATTTTTACAGATTATGTTTGCCTTTGCTGTGAATTCAGGCTCTGTACGAGGAATCACCTGCAACCAACTACAGCAAGGTCAAGTACATAATGAAATCAAGCAGGCATTAGAAGGATTCATACCCAAAGTTGAACGTCAGATGTACAGGTTAGTATTTGCACTTAAAATGCCTACAACTGGCAGTTTTCACGTTCAGATTGGTGGGAATTCTCTTGTATAAAATGTACCTGTTTAATCTGCCGAACATTTAACCTTTGAGAATGCTGAAGTGAGTTAGCATAGCACGGCAGTACCGTTCTGAATTTTCTCTGCTCTGTAACAACCAATGTTATTCTACTACAAAGGGCACAACCCTGCTGATGGAAGTGTTGCTTGGCTCTCTATAGACCATGATTCTGTGTTTTTTTCCTTCTTTTTCAGTGTGTCATTTGTTCGTGTGAGAGTGGAAGACTCCATAACTGGATGGCTGAACAACTCAGCCCTTCGAGTTGTTGAGTTTTCTGTTAAAGGAGCTGGCACTGATGAAGACACGTGGTATGAGGACAACCAAGGCCATGTGAGTAATTTTTTTTGCTATTTATAGTAAATTTGTATGTGTTCATGGTGTTGACTATCTTTTTCTTCAGGTCTATGTTGGAGAAGAGGGTGAAACTCAGCCAGTGAGAGTATCTCGAATAAAGGCACATCTGCTTGAGGTAAGCTGTTGTACAAATGCATGCCGACATGCAGTTCAGTCAATTGCCTTTGGAATAAGAAGAATAATAGTAGTTGAGAAGAGAAACCTTTCAGTGATGCATTGTTCTCTCACAGCTGAAGAACTGTATTTAAACTCTATATGCATGATATAAAGAGCTTTTCAAGGCTTCCCTCTTTATGTGTCTGACAGTGCATCATGATTCATTTTGTTCAGAAAATCAGAATTATTTCTAACATATAGGAAAAGTGTATTTTGAAGAAAACAATATTAATGCAAAGTTTGCAATAATTGTAAACCATTCTTAAGGGTTAACAGTCATGTTTACAGCTGTGGTTTTTTTGGAACTGAATTGAGCCAAAACATGCTCCAAGGAGTATTTAGGGGAAATGATGCGTGCAGTTAATGCCTGTTGCAAGGAATACAATGATACAATTCACCTTGGACATTTCTCAAAGTCAACCATCGCTGAGCATGCTCACAATCAGTTGATGCCGCATGAGATGGATTGATCCACCTTGCAGGTGATATATTGTACATGTACAAAGAAAGAACGTAAGATCAGGGAAACATTTCACATTTACAAGTGAAAGCTGCAACTCAATTGTGATAACAGTATTGAACGTAGTGCAATTTGGAATGCTGTTCTTTTGGTCAGTGTTGGCTTCTATATAGCTGTCTTGCAGGTCGTCTTACAGTTGCATGTTTTAGTTCTTAGGTAGTCTTCGAGCCATCCAGGATGCTCCCAGAGGGGAACACAGGCCGGTGAGCTGCTTAGGCCCTTGGTGAGAGCATTCCAGGGGCCACTGCTCTGCTAGAATGATTAATGCACCTCACATACAGCACATACATAATGCATACATTAGGGAACACGTCACTTAGTAATGCATTGTCACATCTTGTACGGTTTTGACACATACATGTATAGTAGTATGCACTCACACCCTCAACGTGATAGTATAAGTATCTCTAGCTTTCTGTACTCCCTTGTCTTTCTTATGACTGATGTAGCCAGAGGCATTTTTGGTGAATCATCTCATGAAAAACGTTTCTTGTGACTTGTGTCCTGGGAAATCCTCTTCATGAATTGAGTTGATTGGTGGTTCTGTACGTTTCTATGCAGGAGATTCGACGGGACACAAAAGTTCTTACTGAACGAAAAAAGGTAAGAACGACAGCTGTTAAAAGAGTTTTCTTCAGTTCCTTTCCGTGTGGTCCCTTACAAAAATTCTCATCAGGTAATTTTTCTCATAAAAATTTGTCCAAATTTGCACGTGAAATCCAATTTCTCATGAGATTTCATGAAATCAGATTTCACATGGAAATTTGGATAAATTCTCATGAGAAAAAAATTACTCATTAGCATATTTTGTAAGGGATGACTTTAAAAATCCTTTGTAACAAGAATGACGGGTACAATTCTGCAGGTCTTTCTTTGATTGGTAATGAAGTGATTTTTTTCCTTCTAGGTGAACAAGATGAATCTGGTTAGATCAAAATTAAGTATGTCAAATCTCTTTGCTGCTCCTCTGTTTGTGACAGGTTTTTGAAGAGGAGCATGCGGTGCTGGTTCGTGATCAACGGGTGAGCACCAAATAACTCTCTAGCCGAAACCAAGTAATTTCACCAAAATCCAATCAGCAATTATGGCTAAGTTGTAGATAAATACAGATGATTATGCTGACTTTGGTAATGTTATTGCTGTTTCTGTCACTGGTTTAGATTCTCTGAACTCTCTTCTTTGCTCTGGCTTTGTTGTAGCCTGTCTATTGAAAAGTACTTATTGTGTCACTCAGAATCACACACTGTTTTTGCAGATAACATGAAATACAATTAAAATTACAAGAAACCCTTCATGGTTGAAGTCACAAGTTTGACTATTATTGCATTAATTTATTTAGCTGTTCAGAGTGAGAAATTGTTTGGTTACGCCATCCTAAATCCCTAGTTGTAATAAAGGAGCACTGGTATCGGACCGGATTAAAGGAAAAATTCTGGCAGCGCAACTGGGGATTGAACCCAGGGCATTTTGTATTAAACAAGAATGCTCTGACCACTGAGCTATCACGTGATGGCCACAACTTACATAGTAAACAATCCAACCTCCAGTAGCAATGCCAGTGCTGATTTGTCTCCATAAATCTGTACATCACATGGTGTGGGTTACAGTCGGCCAGGTAGACTACTGCACCAGTATTGCAGTCACCTGGCAATGCAGCACTGGCATTGATACTGGAGGTTGGAATTTTTGTGCAGTCATTGCCACATGATAGCTCAGTGGTTAGAGAATTCATGCGGAGTATAAGCCCTGGGCTCAACCCAAAGTTGCGCTGCCCTGAAATTTTCTTCTGTTGGTCCAGTGTCAGTGTTTTTTTCTTATCACCAGTGACTTAGGACGAGTGCTTATGTTACACCATGACTCAACACTACTGCATTTACACATGCTGAAGAGGATTTTCTACTTGTCACACTACTTCAATATTTTGTCACAGGATCTGCGTGAGGCTCAACAGGAAGTTAGTACAAGAACAACAGTGAGTCCTAGTAGAGTGATCATGAAAAGATTCATTTCCTTAACTTCTACATTATATCTCGTACTTTATCCCCCTGATGCCATTCTTGCTGATACTTTGGAAGGCTAATTCCCAGTTGATCATTCATGTACGCAATGAATGTTGCTTTTGACAAACAGGATCTTGACAGTCGAGAGGAAATGCTGACAAAACACTCACAAGAACTCAAGCAGAAATCAGAAAAACTTCAACGAGATATGGAGGTAGGGTACAAAGGAATACCTTTAGTGAAGTTTGAGGAGGGAAATACAACGCATCCCTTACAAAAAAAACTCTCATGAGTAATTTTTTCTCATTGAGAATTTGCCCAAATTTCCATGTGAAATCCTCTTTCTTATGAGATTCTTGGATTTCACGTGGAAATGTTAGAATCTGATGAGAAACTTGATTTCACGCGGAAATTTGGACAAACTCTCATGAGACAAAACATTACTCATGAGAATTTTTCATTGCTCCACTGTGTCTTTAGCCTACTTGTCTTTTGTATTGTTAGGAATTGAAGAGAGTCCGTGATGAGGTGGAGACAACTAAACGAGATGCACAACTGGAGCTAAAGGTTAGATGTTTGAAAAAAATATTTGCACACACCCTGGCAAGCTAAGCATTCTACGTAATAACAGTTGGCAGAGAAGCTTTTACAAATTTCTTTTTAGACATTGCACTGTTGTTTGCTTAAATGTAAGATATGTGTTGTTGCCTTGGTTGGTGCTTCAGGAATTTTCATTTCAACATGCCTCTTGTAAAACACCAGAATACTGCGCAGGCAGTTTTGTGGCATTCCTGTCAATCTTGTAACACACACTGATGTGAGCACACATGCACAGCCATGGACCTATCGATTGATGCATTCATTGACATCAAACGTTAATACGGTACATATGTGAACAGATGAGTGATTGCCCCAAGTGTACCTTCTTTTGGACATTACCAAGATATCTTTAAGTTCTTGCAAAATTTACGATGATGAAAAACGTATGTAATTAATCCCAGCAAGGGAGTCTAGTTCTAGTGACTTTAACTCATAAGTGCACATGTACAGCTGACCAACAAACATTTCTGAATTTTCACGAGCCACTTTTTCCTGTCTTGAGGTATTTTGGAGGAGATGCCCCATATTGCCGTTTGTCCTCTGCTCTTTCAACCACATGTAGGAGCTCGAGCAGCAACAAGAAAGCCTCAGCGAAGACATCAAACAAAAGAAGGAACAGTTGGAGGAGATGATGAAGGTCAGTAACGCAGAGGCATAACACAAATATTTTGAGAGTTTGTCGCAAAACCACAATGGCAGATCTCTTTTGACTCTTTACTAGAACAATCACTTGTAAGTTTACTGGCTATTCAACTCCAGCTGCAGTGGTTGAACATTGGTGAGATTCAACATCTTCCATGATGGAGATTAGCGTTATCACGTGATTTTTTGATTGCCAATCATGCTTTTTTTTTACCTATGATTCAGTCCTATCTTTGTCACGTTTCATCTGTGTGTTGCATTCAGTTGGAACAATTTGCCCCCATTTGATGCATATATTTCACTGCGGCTAAGCTGTTCCCACCGTTGCGGGTGCAGTTTGCAAATCTAGTAGGCACTCATGTTCATCTTCCTGTTCTTTCATTTCATCCAGTTCATAGAGCAGAAACAAGCTGACATCAACAGCCAACTGGAAGACATTGCGCAGCGACTCAAGGTAAGCTCGGATGACTTACCATGCCAGACAGGCATGATTGCTGAGTTACTTAAAATGAAGGATGCAATCAATATCTATCAACCACTCTTTGGCTTTAATCGTTGATATCTGATGATCTCCAAGTATTGGAATATGGCTTTGGGCAAATGGTCATGTTGATGAAACCCTTACTCTTAATTACCGGGAAAATTTCTTCTTGGAAATTATCCATTTTGGCAACGGTTTCTTCTAAGGGCAGGCTATTGATCAGCTTGAAATGATTTGTACAGAAAAAGATATTAAGTTGATTCTGTTTGCATTTCAATTAGCTGGGGCCTGGGATTTAAGGTTGCTGAACATGCTAGCATGTATGTATAGTACTGCATACACATGTGGATGTGTGTCTGCACAGTTGTACCCATAGATTGTGCATTATTTGGGTGTGTTCGTATCTAAATGAGAGTGGTGTTTGATTGATGTAAATAGAAACAAGACCTCTGCCTGTCTTAAGCTGAGGTGTGAACATATCTAACATGTTGTCTTTTCTTTTATTCTTAAGTCCATTGAAGAAGAAAGAACAGAACTAGCAAAGGGAAGGCGAGAAGTGGCACAGCAGAAGGCCGTAAGTCAGCTGTGCGATTGTCTAGCAATGGGCTGAGGAAATTTGAATCTGTCATCGTAACTATCTCCCTGAAATATTCATTCCTAATGAGTTAATGTACGACACCTGGAGAAGCCCTGATAAAATGTCAAGAAATTAATGCAAGGAGACTCAGGGTAAAATGTTAGTCAAAGCCAATCACTTTGATTTTCCTCAGAAGATGTGGTTGTGAGAATGTTCTCCCTTTGTGGCTGAGTATAATGAAAGACCTACGAAATCTTGTTCTTGCGGATGATGAAAATACATGAGGTTGCTAATTATAATGACTTGGTTAGAGCCTTTAGTGATCAGGCTAACTGTGAAAGTATAGTGGTAGGTTAAGGTGGTAGGCTACATTTTTTCTTTTCTTCTGTGTGTGTGCACAGTTCATGTTGTTTTAATTATCATTCATTTATGCGCATTGAGGACTAATGGTTTGGATTACAGTGGTTTTCTGCCTTGGTCTGCAGGCTGTGAATTATTTGCTGTTATTTGCGCTGTGTATGTGGGGTGCATGTGTCATGATGGTTGGTTCAATGAATTCTGATGGTGTCAGCTGTCACCCTGACTGTAATGGGGGAGGGAGCTTGGTGCTTTGAGGTGGTAAAGGGAGCGAAGTGAGAGAAAAAACAAAAGGGATCATGACTGAGATGATGATTTCATATTTGCTGGCACTGGTTGCCAAAATGCTCAAGTTCACATACTAGTTTAACACTTATTTTCAATATCACAAAGATGGAGGTTAAGCATCACTGGTACTCTTTGATGATGAACCATGAACTGACTGTTTTCTTTCAGGCTCTTGAGGAGGAACAGCAGTTTGTTGAAGCAGAGAAGGTCAGTTCTCTGTCATGATTTTATCAAAATCGGATTTGTTCTCTGGTTTGTTCCAATGAACAAGTCCACCGCTTTAAAGCAGCTGTGTCATGCTATTTGGGGATTTTTTGTATATAGAAAAAAAATTGGCACCTAGCATACACCTCAGTGTGTGCATTCCTGGGTGCCGGAGCTAGCAAGCAGCAGGCCACACAGTACATGACAGCTGCAGGCCCCATTTTTATTGTCCCAGTGCTCCTTTAAAATGGTGACAACATACATTGGATAATATGACACTACCGCTTTAAAACATTAATTCTGTCTTCGAAATGCTGATAATCCACCAGCTTCTGTTTCTGGTGGATCGAACGTAACCATACAAAATGTACTCTTTTGGTAATTTACGCAGAACAGCATAAGGGTATACATGTCTGTGTCTGTACAGCTTAGCTAGCCACCTTACTTCGCCGTGTCTGTGTCTGTACAGCTTAGCTAGCCACCTTACTTTGCCGTGTCTGTGTTTGCTTCTTCTCCAGGAGCGCCTCAAGTCACGCACATGCGTTATACAATGACACTTTGCGAAAGATCATCAGCTATCATGCCAAAAAAAATTATTATGTGCTGGTGTAAGAAAGCATTGCATATCTTATTGTCCATTGTGATTCTGTACATAGATGTTATCTTCTGCTACTGATCTACGTGCATGAACCAACTAATTGTTAAACTGATGATTACTTTCTTGACTTTAATTCACTGCAATCGTGAAACCAAGACTCTTGGTGGTTTTGCTGAAGCTTGCCTGGATGATAGCTCAGAATTTCCAACAGGCAAGGGCACCTCCCTGGCCTGCTCCAACTCACAGTGCAAGAATGCAGTGGGTGCAGATCCAATCCAATGAATAAGGCAGGCATTTTTTCGGACGACAAAGATATTCAAACGTTCTCAGCCTGATTCAATTCACTTGAGACGTTCGGACTTTGATCTCAGCGAGACCTACTGTCTCAGTTCGTTAACGTCCAGCAAGTCGGATTTTCTGGGAGCTGCTCAGGTTTGGCAGTAAGTTTCTGTAGTGCGGTAGAGCTTAAGCTTGGGTTCAGCTGTAGTCAACAGGATTATAATAAATTATTAAGGTAGTTGTGTTCAGGTATAGGAGTGCATAATGGTACAAGGACTGAGTGCATTCTCTGTCGTTATCGCCTGGAGCCAGTACACAAGTCATGACATCTCGAGACTGGCAATTGCAGTGGCTCCCGACCTGTTGCGCACGGCACTGGTGATGACGACATTGTCTCATATTAGGGAGGTGGCGATATGCATAATATGTGACGATCGGATCATTGGATCGGCGCAGTAGCATAAATGCGGTTGACCTGACAGTAACTTGCGTAAAAAAGCACGTCAGACTCGGCCGCCGCGTAATACAGCGGCCAGCCAGAGACCGTGCAAAGCCTCGCCGACTACGCATCGTAGTGTACGACCATGCGTTACTTGTCCCCTGACCTAAGGCTTTACAACATGTAGTAAGTAGACTACTAGTACTCACTCGGCCTTAGTATGCTTAGCGGTCATGTTGCGGTCGGGCTAGGCTCGGATTCTATCCCTAGCCTAGGCGTCCCTGTTATACATGTATGTTAGGTTCGGCTTGTTGCTGTATGAAACGGAGTGTAGTTGAACGTTTTAAAACCCTAACATTGTCGTGAAGAGGATTTACAGATCTAGTTGACCCTGGGCTTAAGCTTACGTTGAAGAAACTTCTGGCTTACCCCAGTCGACGTCCCTGCCAATCGGAAGACAACGCACGACGGGGGCTGGCCGAGTGGCAGGATCTAGGAATTCAGCCTCCAGACACTTTCCGACGAGATCCAGCGTTCCCTTACCGAAGGCTCGGCGAACTGAAGTTCGACAAAACAGGCGAGGTCGTTTCCAGCTTTCTTTTGCGGCTATCTGACATGACTATTTGGGTGCGTTTCTCTCTGTCGTGTGTACTATGCTGTAGTCATTCGAGCCATTTATATAGCTCTTCCACCCCAGTGAGAGTTCCATTGTAATGACGCGTTGTTCCCAACTTGGTACGGATCTATGTTGCAACATGTAGTAATGCAGCCGTGTGTGCTTCTCTTTCTGCCTCGATCTGCTGGTGTCGACACACGTGCGCGCGTGCGTTGGTTGGCGGGCGGGGAAATTTTACAGAACTCGAGCTCCGATGCGGATGACGGGGGAAGTGTTCCTGTCGACGTTTCAATCGACGAAGCGGACGTCGATCAGCGAAAGTTGAAGGGAATGCGCGTCTCCGTTAGTCGACCAGCGGACAATCCACCAGCAGGCGGTGCCTGGAAGCGAGTGAAAACGTTCAGGCGTCTATTGCCAAACGATGTAAGTTTTCGTTGATTGTCGAATTCAGTCGCGGCAGGAAAGAGCTGATCGAACTGAGCAGTCGCGGAAATTCACGGACGAGCGTTCGATAGCATCTCTATAGCTAGCACTCACAGGCTACTCGGATCAAAACGAAAAGACGCCGACACCTAACAGTGTGTGCGTGCGTGTGTTTGTGTCACCAAGTGTGCATAGGTGCAACTAATATAGTTCCCACGTTCGTCCTGTGGTAACGTTAACTTGATATCAGGACTACTTTTTTGCCTCCCTGTAGGCTAAGTTTCTGGAAGTCCTCATCCAAGCGGAGCTTCTGTTGTGGTCAGATTCAGCTTCTGTGTACAGTAACAGCATGCTCTGGAAGGAGATGTTATTCTCTACCAACACTTACAAGAAGGTGAGCCATCATGGCCCCACGGATTTGATCTCGTGCCAAAGACCGTTTCCACACTATGAGCTCAGCGGCTCTTTACTCTCAAACCCAGTCAACTAACAGCTCTCGAAGACGGAAATTTATTTAATACATTATGAGCTGCTAGCTGGCCAGCTGAAAATTGGAAAATGGCCATACATATACAATCACTTCCTTCTTCTGAATTGTCATCTTGTTTCTGGCGTAACAGATTGTCATTTCACAGGAGGAAGTGGACAGGGGTGAGGTCAAATCCAAGGTGTGGTTTGGATCAACCCGTAGCGACACTGAGCCGCTTGATGGGCAGGAGATCCCTGGTGCGGTGAAATTCAAAGAAGTGTATGACGACAACGATTTTTGTGTCTCTGGTAGGAAGACATTCAAGGTGAGCTATAGCTAAAAAATGGAAGGCAGGCGGCTACCTCTTACTCACAGATATCTGGTACTGCAGAAGTGTCTAGATCTCCCTGAGCAGTTTGCATTTTGTGACTTAAGCTTGTTAGGCTGTGAGGAGGTCCTCCAGCTATCTAATTGACCAGGAAGCTTTTCAGCATCTCAAGCCTTTCATGCTCCTGAAACACTCTAACATGTGTGCATGTCCTGCTGATGGAAGGTTAATTTGCAGTGAAATGAATTGCTTTTGAGGCTCCTGTTCTTGTCTTTCTTGCAGCTTGTGGCAACTGTTTCGGACACCAGTGACAGCCAGACACGAATCATTGTGATGGGGGACAAAGACCACGCTGTTCCGTTTGCATCAACCACGTAATGCGGATTGATGCCTCCTGCTTGCGCCCTGTTTCTCCTTTTTCCCTCATCCAATTGGGCATCTCTGCGCAGTTGGATTCAAGAGGCTACATTCATCGTTTTTTT
The DNA here is from genome assembly GCA_028565695.1 of Nicola tetela. Taxonomy (NCBI): domain Eukaryota; kingdom Metazoa; phylum Porifera; class Calcarea; order Clathrinida; family Clathrinidae; genus Nicola; species Nicola tetela. Next base: position 25,301 of record JAOWAW010086661.1, read on the forward strand.
TCCTGAAAGCCTCGATTTTATGATCGTATCGGTCACCTGCACCGGCTGTTGCTTCTTCATAAGCAGCAACGGGTGTGTCAACCATAAAATCGCATCGGTTTTTTGTATTGTATCAAGACCTGTTTCTTCTTGGCTGCCAGCTTTGCTAGTGTAGCTTTTTTTACTGTAGTATTGATGTAGTGAGCTAGAGTTTTTTTCTAGTTGGCTGCTACAATTCTGGCAGTAGGTTGGACATTATTACTTTGTCTGTTTATCGGCAGCCCCAGTATCCACTGTTGCTGATGATTTGCATGATAAAAGAGTACTTGTTGAAAATGCATTCTGTTTACCTTAAGGTTATTTGAAGTTGTTGTTTGTTACGTATGCGTGGCATGCACCATTCTCTCCTCTCCCAGGCTCTGTTCAGTGTGTTGGGTTTTTGTGCCAGGCAATGGTTTGGTTTTTATTGATGCTTGGTCTTCTTTCTTCTGATTGTCCTAATTTTTTTTTCATTACTTGTGTGCATACTAGCTCATGCCCAGTGAAGACTGGTTTGAGTCTACTGTGTACATGTACCCCAACTGGTGAAAATGATTGGAATAGTAATCATGATTTGTAATGTTCATCTTCGGTTCTGATCGTCCATTTTTCGTCTTGTGGATGTTGACATGGTGTGTGCTGGAGTGCTGTGCCAAGCGACAAAACGGTTCCTAATCATGTGGCCTGCCAGGTCTGAAATCGACAATTTCCAATTCGTCGAGTCTCTTGACCCATCCACCCTCTTTTGTAGTAGAACAGAATTTTAAAAATATGGTAATTACGGACGGCCCCCTAGTTCGCCGCGCGAGTTCAGCATAAAAAAAGAAGGGTCAAATGGTGTCTCTTTTAGGTGCATTGGCCACCGAGTAGCACGTTAATGTTGCACTTACTGAGCGCTATAGTAAATTTAATAAACAAGTCCGAACTGAAGTAAGGGAAGCCTTTCGAACACAGTCGAGAACCTTGGGGATCGTCCGCGATCCAGAAATGCCTTCCAGCCTCAGAAGGTGAGCAAAACTTATCTTCTTAACAGTCACGCATGGCAATTCGGGAATTCGAGGAAACCCACCGCAATCTTGTGCTGGGCTGACTGCTAGTACGGTCATCTTGTCATGCCCCGTCAGTACTGGGATCTCGATCTTGTCATGCCCCGTCAGTACTGGAATCTTGTCATGCCCTGTCAGTACTGGGATCTTGTCATGCCCCGTCAGTACTGGAATCTTGTCATGCCCCGTCAGTACTGGAATCTTGTCATGTCCAGAGGCCTGTCAATACTGGGCCATCTAAATGCAGATTATGTTTAGCTATGCATAGCAAGCTCAGTTATTCACTCACTGAGCTTATCCGGAATGACCAACATTCAGATACGCATGCGCTGTACTCGTATCCTCGCGTTTCCGTGATGCGGCGCAACGTATGCATGTGTATGCATGCACGCTGTCTTGGCTGCCATGCTGTGCTCGACCGCCTTGCTCGCCAACGAAGGAAGTCTATCTGCTACAGCTTTCACACTATGCTACGGTAAAACAATACAAGTAGTCATGGCTTATTAATCAGTTGATGATGTTGCGAAGCTGGCTATCGTATAGTCTGTCGTCTGCAGGTCAGCAACCAGGGCATGCAGCCAGGCCCGATAGCGTCCATGCCCAAGCCCATGTGTCGCGCGGTAGGGCTGTGATTTTGCACGAATTTTTGAACATTGAGGGCTTGGATTGTACATGTACATCAGTATATATTGTAGTCCACTGTGCTTGTGTTCAACATGTTGCAGTGACAACTCTAATAAGTATTGGGCCTGACGTTCCAGTTTGATCGGCGTTGAATTAGTTCATCACCAAGACCAGTTCCTCAGTGGCTGCCGCACGACGGCTGACGAGATAGAACCACAGACCTACAGCCGCGCGACTTGGGGGCGCAAGTCGAGCGGTCGGCCTGTGGTGCCCTAGTTCCAGGCTCACCTCGTCATGCCGCGGCAATGGTAGGTCATCGAAGAAATATTACATTAGCCAGGTGTGTAATCTACTCGGTGCTCACTGTGATCGCTCCGACTGTAGAACTAAAGGCAAGAGGATGTTGACGATGTCGGGCGTTCTTGTATCCTTAGATACACGTTCTTGCTTCCCTAGATAAACGTTCTTGTTTCCCTAGGTACAGGTTCTTGTTTCCCGCCTACACACGTAGCGTTCCTCCTACACACGGGCGTTCTCGTTTCCCTACACACGTATAGTGTAAAGGTAAAAGGTAAAGCAACTATATTTTTTACGTGCATTTGCCAGTAGCACATTTTTTGCTGATCGAGGGCGTTTGCACGGCCTCACCCGGCACCACAGACATAGTCCTACCGAAGTAGGTGAAGCCTCCCCAATTATTTTAAGACCCTGGGCGAGTGTGTGGCGTATACATAGACGAACGAGATAACCCACCTGTAGTTGCTTAAAGCGGCAGTGTCACGATATTCGTTTTTCTGTCCGCCATTTTAGGTGTGGGGAAAAATAATGGCGGCCAC